>SNQN01001115.1:75062-97522 GCA_008642245.1 Bassia scoparia
CATTGCCCGAATGCAAGCGCTTGTCCTCATGACGAATTGTGTCAACAGCGAGAATAAGCGGAACTTTCCCGAATTGCCTCATCAACCTTCAAGGGAAATAAAAGGTCAACGCAGTCAAGCTAGCCACGCGCACATATGAAAACAAGCGAGTATGCACCATACTCCTAATACCTCACCAAGGGACAGTCCACCGCACGATAATGCCATGGTGAACAAGGATAAGACTCCACTCATGCTGAGATTTGTTGCCATGGACCCTCTTATGGGAAAAGAATCCCTTAGCAGAATACTTGACAGGATTTTGGGGCGCCTTAACTAGGCTCAAACGCTCCATCAGCCAAATTTGTCAAGAAATAACAACATGTGCAATATTTAGTCATTACATCAATAAACAAGCAATAATATTTGTATAAATGCACTATTTTGCAAATATTCAGACAAAAATTGTGTACTTGCAACAAAGCAGGGCATCCAAACAAGGGCGCATGTGCATCCTTTTTAAGACGATCAAGCATCATGAATAACTCCCCCGTGCACAACGGCATAGGAGTACAACTAGCCTCGCATTACTCAATAATAGAAATAATACTAGCATGACCAACATTCGGCTTGCCATGGACAAATAAGAAACGTGCAAACAAGCAGATCATAATTGCACGTCTACGGTAAATTCTACGGCAGGAAGCATCACTAGCAATATAGTCAACTAAAGCAAGCAAGTTAATTTCCCGACCATGCACTATGCGTCGTGAAACAGTTGGACTAAGTCTCAAGTATCGCTCATATTCATCAACAAAGCGATCCGCAGTATTAGGGATACAAGGGAGACTTACAACAGGCCAGTGAATAATAGCACCAAGTTCCTCAGGCAAAGGAACRATTTCCTTGTCCTGAAGATGAAAACAATGCGTCAATGGGTCCCACAAGCTTATAGCRGCRTAAAGGAGGTTTGTATCAAGAYTTACATACCTTAAAGTCAAGAGAATGTCAYAATTCAGCCTTGCAAGATCCTCCTTTCACRTTCATCCAAGTTTCGAAGCACATCATTCAAAGCATTAGCAAAGTCTCTCTCCATTTTATTTGTTGCAAACTCTTTGATGCAATGTATTAAATGAAGTCTAAAGCAATGTAAGAGAGGTTTATAAGCACTAATTAAGGAGGCTGTAATGAATAAATAAGGGCRTACATAAACCCCTATTTATAAGCAATGAGGCCGAACAAACTTGCCAAAAATCAAATTTCCARCAAAAATGGCTCGATTCTGGGCGTAATTACGCCCAGCCTGGCCGCTTTTACGCCCAGTTTGAGCTATTTTTGGCTGATTTTGCTCCTTCTAGCTGCCCCCATGCACGATGGCATGCAGTTCTTGGTCCAAGCTAGGTCCTACCCTACATTCTCAAGAGGGAACAAGTCGGCATTCGCCTCAACAACGCAACGCAACAACACAAGACGATTGACGTCGTCTTCGAAGTTTAATTACATGCATTGCATATAGTTAGCAAGTTGGCTTTTGCAAATTATAATCAAAGCTCAGCATTACAAAAACGAGCTATGTCTAGAATCGTACACAAGTCTAGGCGTATTTACACAAACACTCGAGTCTAAGCTAGAATCGAGTCAAGTGAAGTCAAGTTAAGCAAAAGTCAATAATTATGTCTAAGTAGGTCTAAGTTAAGTGTTAAAATCAACAAATGCAAAGCTAGAGTCACCCCCCTTCCCTACAAGTGACAGACACACCTACTGTTTGCGACACATCGAAAAACCGAATGACGCTAACACCTGCAAGGCAGACTCGTCTTCAGCTCATTAGGGAAATGAATTACAACAAAAGTTCCTGGTATGGTAAACTAAGATGAGGGTCCAGGCTGAGAACGGGAAGTCGAAGCTCCACCCTGGTTAGGGACCGATCTCATCTGTACATTGCCGTCGTCATCAGCATCCTCATCGTTGCCCTAACGAACCTGTAAAGGATTTTCAAAGTCTAAAACGGGTTCCTGACCCTACAAAACATTGAATTACGGGATTTGGTGCACTTATCGAGTCTCTCAGCTGACAGTAGGAGTATTTCCAAGCATCTATATTTCCTAACAGCCTCATAACGCCTGCTCGAGATATCTATTTCACAAAACAGGCAAGTCAGCACATAAGTGAGTATTGGAACGAAAAGATAGAATCGAAATGTTCCCTACTTGACAAGCTCCAAGGGGGCATCGAGTTCTGAGCGCGCCTAACAGCCGGAGGAGCAAGCTCAATGAACTCGTCAAAGCCAGGACGGATCCTCATGTCAACAAAGGGGATCTCATTGAGGTCATTATCAGGCTGCACAAGCCAAGCCAAAGTTAGTGCACAACTAACGGAAGCAAATGCAAAGAAAGGGTGTGGATAAACAAGACTCATACCTCAGCAACTAGCTCAACTCGGGGGGGGCTAGTCGCTCATCAATGAAATGCCCATAAGCATCCTGACTCGGGGGTACTCCATCGCCTCGCCATGACTCAAGTCGTTGGAAAGCATGATGACTAGCAGCTCCTCATCCATCATGGTGACTAGAGGATCCTGGGGCACTGCAGGCTCAGAAAGGCTACGTTGTCTCACTACAAGCTCCCCAAGGTACCAGACAAGCCCTTGAGGTCCCTGTTAAATACATCGCCTTTTGGCGAGCTCAGCCTCTGCAGCGAGCCTCCCCGGTCTTGCATTCCCCACTCGCCTCCATGGGTGCCACTCCACCTGCAGCAAAATGTGGTTAAAATCACAAGACATTCAATGAATAAATACAAGTAAAGGGCAGCATAACTTACATCGGCTGGGTTCAGGCGACGGAGGATCCACCTCAGCTGCTGAAGGCCACCGGTCCAAGATGGAGTGTCTCGGGGTGTCCACAGCATCATCACCGACCATCTAGCAGGCTGTGCCTGAGGATCCAACCTAGGCACCAAGCCTATGCGTGGAAAGTACTCGTAAGCCTAAAACTACAAGTACAACTAACGAGGTCAGGCAACAGAAGCAAATCAAATACAAACAAGGCAGTAAAAGTCGAATAAAATTACCTTGAGCACTCTCCAACAGCCAGCCAGTGCAGGGATCGCAGTGCCATCCACCTAACGGCAGTATAACCTCATAGAATGCATCAGATCAGTAGCATAGCGGAATTCGCCCCAATCATAAGAGGATATAGCAGAAAGATCCTCTAGGATGGGGAGAAAACGAAGTTGAATTCTGCTCCCCATGCCCTTATTAGGACACAATGTCGTGTAAAGCATCACCTGAATAAAGATCCTGGCTGACTGCTCATCAGTGGTGCCTGCAAACTCCAGACCCTTCATGAGCACACTCTGTGATGCTCGGTTATCCAAACTCTCAGCTCGTAGGCGAGAAGCAATCAGAACCAGCCACTCATCCAAATGAGGATCAGAAAGCCTGATATCGTCATCTAGAGGGACAAGCTTTTCAGTGAAAGCAAGCCTGGTCAACATAGAAAAGTCATAGGGGGTCACAGCCATTTCCCCCTACAGGAAGTGAAAGGTGTTCGTGGTATCCCAGAACCACTCCATCAGGCCGAACACCAGAATCTTGCGAGGAAGTGAATATGATTGACTAGCCAGGTTAAGAACAAAATCCTTGAAGCCACATCGCCCGAGGATGTTCCATACTCCTCTACGACGCTCGAAGAACTCTCTACGAAAGAGATCACCAATCATATGAGAGGTCTCGTACATCCGAGTACGGTAATCGCTCTGCACAAGAGATGATACAAAAATTAGCAAACAAGCAGAATGGGGCAAAGATTCAGAAAACAAACGGGCAGCAAAACGGCTATAAATGGACATCCTGCATACAAACAAAAGGCCCTCTGGAGGTTTACGGCTAATCAACACAACCATGGTCGAAGGAAATGCACAATTTACTGACAGTCGGAACAATAGGCAAGCAACTAGAAAGGCGAGAAAGAGCACTTCTTCTCCCTAGTGAATATACAAGCCTAACGGAATGCAAGATTCCACTCACAAATTCTATATGAAACGAGGATTTCAAGAAGGTGTATACGGTCACTTATATGCCATAATCCTCAATTTAGCAAGTAATCACCATTAACAAGTGTTTTTTCAAGCTTTAAGCTACTTACAATGGTGAAATCATACATGGGCATCCACATTGTTGCAAATAGGCATGGAAAGGTTTATTCTATCATCAACAAGCAAGAATAAACAAGGCATATGCATAATTTTAACAAGGCATATATGGGCATAGCAAGCTACTATTCATCATCTTCTTCAAGTAGTAAGCTTACAATGGCATAACTCATTCAAATTTGCACCAAATTTGATGAAACAAGTTGCAAAAGACTTACATAAGCATAAATAAGCCAAAACATTCAACAATTTCAAGCATACACAAGCAAGGGAGAAAGCCCCAATTCAATTGCACAAATTAACAAGGCATATTCAAATGGCATGATTTTGAGTATTACAATTGCAACTTACAAGTGAATTTTAAGTTTGGAGTAGTAAACTTACCTGAACTTGGGATTTGATGAGCAAACAAAGCCTTTCCAAGCAATTCCAAGGTGTAGCAATGGAGTTTAGAGAGAGCTTGCAACAAACAAAGCAAAGAGCAAACGACAAATGAGGCAAATTGGCCTTTAAAGGCCACGAAATTCAGCCAAAATAAGCTGAATTTTGGGCGTAATTGCGCCCAGATTCGACCTATTTTTGGGTCGTTTTTCAAGCTTTCTCGTGGGCCCACTTGTGTATGCGCGAACTCCGCGAAGCCTGTTGCGTTCAAATGTCGTTGGTACTTCCCGGGAATTCCAACCAACTTTCAAAAGTCATGGACAATGACCAAAATGCCCCTAAGCATGCAAAAATGGGCCCGAAAGTCATCAAATCGCTACAAAAAAACACCTACAAAGCTACGACAAGCCGTAAGCGAATGAAAAGTCACAACGAAGTAATAGTCACGATCAAATGAAGGTCAAAAGCAGATCAAAGTCAAAGCACACATTCCCTAGTCGAAGTTGCGAGCGTTAGCCCGATTGTGTATACACAATGCACATATTTACAAAAAGACATTTCTATACGCAATCGTGACTATACGTGACGTTACCTCAAGTTTAGTTCTCCCGGACGACTAGCCGAGATGGGATACAACAAATCAAGCACGCACCAGCAAAAAGACATTGCTATACGCAATCGTGGCTATACGCGATGTTACCTCCATTTGAGTTCTCTCAGACGACTAGCCGAGATGGAATACAGCAGATCAAGCACGCACCAGCAAAAAGACATTCGCTATACGCGTACGTGGCTATACGCGATGTTACCTCAAGTTTAATTCTCCCGAACGAGTAGCCGAGATGGGATACAACAGATTGAGCACGCACTAGCAAAAAGACATTCATTATACGCGATCGTGGTTATACGCTGCATTACCAGTATGTTAATCATCCCGGACGACTAGCCGAGATGGGATAAAAAAGTTCAAGCAAGCACTAAGTCCAAACARAGGCATCGATACGGACACCATTTCATTTTCGCCCAACAGAATCCCAAACGGAGGATCGTACCGGACACCGCAGTGATTCCCCATGATCCTCACGGAGGCGTTGAGTGGACATTGAGATCAATAGTTCCCCAAGGACAGTGCCTACTAGAAGTATCGAGAGCGGATCATAGCCGTTAGCATGAAAGTATCCCAGTGAATTAGAACCGATAGGTTTGGACATCCCCCCAAAGATTTGAGAAAGTCATGGAGCCCCGGTGAATGCAGAAACCAAGGTGTAAACGTAAGCAAAAGTTTTTGTAACAGAGACAAGCCAAGAAACAATACAACGCGCAGGTGAAACTAACACATTTGTTTTGCGTACCTGAGGTACTTTGGCTTTCGTTTGTCGAGATTACTCTCTGCAAACTAATCCAAACTTTGGGCTTTGTAGTTTCTGAAGATTTTGTCGTAACCCAAAACGGGCCAATGATAGACACCGCGCTCGCAACACACAGTCAACGTAGAGAGGTAGGAACCTTGAAAGCCCTAAGAAAAGGTAATTCCTTGCACCGAACACTCTTCCAGGTATTTAGCATCTAAAAAAAAGTTTAATTTTTCAAATAATTTTAACATTTATTTTTAACATTTCTAGAATTTTACGGAATTTTCTCTCCAATTTTTTCTAAGTATTTTCGGCGATTTTCGTGAATCTTCAACCCATTAAGTAATTTTGCATACGGCTGATAATTAATTAAATTATGTGAAAACCAATTCCAAAATTACCAAAATATTTAGAACAACCTCTTCCGTTTTCCGACGCCATGGATTTACTATTTTTTCAAATTTTATTCAATTGAGTTTCAGCATTCCTTTATGTAGTTCAAACAAACGCAAACCTGTTACGGTATTTCAGTGCAACGGATACTGTGCCACGAATTATGCCACGGAATTCTAAATTCGTGGCATAATTTCGTTTAGCCAGGGAAAAGAAATTATAATATGAAGGTACAAAAAGTTGAAAATTTTATGCCACGAGAATTATCTTCCGTGGAATATTATACTTATGCCACAATTAACATCTCTTCGTGCAAATTTAGCTCTTCTGCCACAAATAATTATTTTCCCATGGAAAATATATACTTATGCCACAGATAATCACTTCCTGTGGCAAATTTACTCTTCTTCCACAAAATAATTATTTTTCATGGCATAATATACATATGCCACAAGTATTTAGCTACTTTTATCACAAAAAATTTCACATGAAAATATTATATTTATGGCATTGATGGTTACTTGCTCGTGTTTTAGAAAATAACCTATTATATGTTAACTAATAATATTATTTTTTTTGACAATAATATAATAATAATAATAATAATAATAATATATTAATTATTATGGTATATATATTACTTATTATTAGTCATAAATATATTAGCTATTTCCTTTTTGTTTAACAAATATTGGCTTTTTATAGAAGTAAGTATTTGCCTATCTCTTGGGAACAAATTACAACTTATTTTTTTTTCAATTTCATTCTCCTATCGTGCCTGTCCAAAGTTGTGTCTAGCTTCACCTTCAACTACATTATCTTCGTCGCCTCTCACTCCATTTCAATCCCAGTCCTCAACTCCCTCGCACTACTCATCGCGCTCTCCTCGCACCACAACAGGTTCGTTCTCCTCTTCTGGTTTCTTTTTTCCCTAATTTCATGTATAATTGTGTTCGAATTTAGTATTTTGTTAGAATTTGTGTTTTTTGTTTCTATTATGATCTAATTAAATTTAGGGGTGAATCTTGCTTTTAATTATTATTTAATAAAAGTTTTGGGTTTGAATTAATGATGAGTTAGGTTTAAGGTTAGAATGTTGGCGTTGGGCTTCGGTTTTGTGGGTTTATGGGCATTCGCGCATAATTCTGAGTAGAAGTGTGATACGCGTGGGTGAAAAATATGAGCTGACATTAGGCCACCAGACACTTTTTAATATTTTTTCGTTTATGAACAAATACGCCGCCACCGTGTTTCCCCGGACCATCCAAGCTAGTCTTGTATAATTTGGAATACTTGAATTATGTATCACCTTGTGAATGTGTTGTGATTGATTATGTTTGTAGTTGTGAATATAATTTAAGCGAATTATAGATCGAATCTTAGTATCATCTTTGAGTGGATTTAAGGGTTTATGGTTACGAAATGTGTGTGAATGCATTCGGGGTTCATATTTTTTCCCAATTGATCTGGTGATGAAGACTGAATTAGAGTGTTGTAGTGGAGTTTTACATTAATTGGGTTTTGTTACCTAATCTCAATTACACATAGCCTATGCATCAACCTGTTATGGTTTGACAGTTGAGTATTGACACTTCTGAGAAGTACGGACATTGTGACATTAACTAGTAAATTAATTGGCTGTAATGAAATTGGCTATTGTCTACGCCTAAATGATAACTACCAGCCCTACCACTGAATGGGGAAAGGCTTATAATAATATAACCCTTTGGATTAGACCAAATATCCATTGCCATCAATATTTGTATTGTGTGTCTGCTATTGTTCCTACTTTTCCCGCCTGCTATAGTCACAGTCATTTCCTTGCTACTATCATGAGTATTACATTTGAAATTAATCAAAACCATAGTTTGTCATATTTACTTGTTCTAATTCTCTCGTTCTTGCAACACATTTTCACATTGGGTTGCAGGTATTAGATTGTGACTAAACAACATGTAGTTCTATTTTTGCTGGTGATTTTTTTTTTACTCTGTCTCGAATGTTTTATATTAAAATCATGGTAACAAAAGTACTTAAAGTATTAATAGTGACCTTTTTTGAAAAGAAATAATTTGAAGTTAGTTTTATTGACTAAAGAGATTAGGAAGTTCAGTCAATGTTTAACTATCAGATCATAAGGCATATGCTAAGTGTTTGAAGGGCCAAGGCTTTAAAGATTTGAAGTAACATTCAGAAGGTAAAAACATTTTTGGATTCTTTGAAATAACCTTTCAAGAAAAAAGCTTTAAAGCATACTATCCTAGAGAGCTATCTTTAATGATGTAAAAATACTTTAAACATGAATTGTCACCAACAAATTGTTTTCATGTATTTTAGTTTATTTAACTTGTAAGTTGATTGGAAATTAGCTGAATAGCAAGTTATATGCATTTTTTACGTATTTTCAGCATCAATTTCATTTTTTAAATGGTTGATTCTACGTAGAAGAGGAAAGAATGAACCTGAGTTTGCCAAGAAGCTTGCCTCCTTGCCAGACCTGTATGTGAATGATGCTTTTGGTGCTGCCCCAACTGAAGGATCTACCAAGTTTTTGAGGCCATCTTATTGATCTGAATGACAATTTTTTGCATGCTGACCTCAATTCAAGTAATAGGTATATATAGTAGAGAATCTAGTAGTAATTCCCACTACAAAACTGAAATCCCATGAAGCCTACTGCCTGAATTCTGGGTCTTCATCCCAAATATGTTTTGGTGTTATAATTTATTATTCAACATTTTTTCAAATGTGCTTTACCCTCCCAAATCTCATAAAAGTTTATTCAACAATTTATGTATGCGTAACACTAGATATTAGCCCTCTAGGCTTGTCTAGGACCTGCAGTAGTGCAATATATTGAGTAGCATGATCTGAAAACTAAACCACGTTCTATCTAGGTTCAGAATCGGCATCACTCTGTTGAGGTAGTTGTGCCCTATTTCGCCTAGCTATGAGTGGTTCGGGCTTGACCTATAGTGGTTTGATGTCTTCTTGTTGCTAGGTTAAGCAATATGATAGCTTTTGATTTACTTGATCATCTAAACTTTGTACACAGTAGTATATATTATTGTGATTGCAGAATTCGTTCTAGTCATGCATTAAATACAGTAAAGGGATGTTTAAGACCACTTATATTGATCCCACCTCAACAGTCAATCATTTAGATAATACCTTTATTTTGTTGGATGTTTTGTAGTTTAGTGATTTGACTTTTCCTACAATAGACATAAGAAACCTACTCTAACAGAGTTCTTTGATTAGTGCAAGTAGTCTCACAAGTTGACAATGCAATTCTTGTTTACTAGTCACATGTACTCTTGAACAGTTAATTTTACTATCCTGCTCATGAGCGTTAAAGAATGCTTAGTGTGGGAAAGAATCATTGGAATGATTATTCATTACGACTGAGTTACTGAAACTTCATTAGTTGAGTAGCTGAGGAATTTATCAGAAGTTAAATTTTCTTTGACAACTTATGCTGATAAAATTTGAAACTTCAAGGAGTGTTAGAAGTTTTTTCTCACTTCGATCACCAGTCCTTACCATTGATTGCCTATTACAGGATCTTGGGTTGGTTTGTACATTATAATGCCTGCAGTACTGTTGATCCTCTAGAAGTGTGCTGCAACTTGTTTGCCAATCTGCCATTACACATGCTCACTTCAGCTCTGTGGTCAAGTGTTGTCAGCTGTAATTATTAAGATACTGAGATTGTAAAGGAATATATCTATCCTTGCTTCACGGAAGCTCTCAACTGCATTCAGGGATTTAACTAGTCAAAAGTCAACAAAGGTACAGGTTTGATCATATCAATGATATATCATTATTGAATTGTTAGAGTTCTGTGTGTTTGATGTCTTGTGTCATCCTCCCATTTAATGTCTTCTAAATTAGAGCAATTTTGTTATTTGTTTGCATAGCATCTAACCAAGTTTACTCATTGCAAGAGCTACAAGTTATGCATGTTGTAAAATTTAATACGAAGTAATATGAATTACTAAAGGACAAGGGTTTGAGTTTTTCTCTTATACTTTCTCAGGACCTCATTCTTTGTATGTGTATCATTGTGTCAATATTGAGGTGGAAAACAATCACTTGAATAAGATGCGGCTGCTACTTTGTTGATGCTTGTTGTGATACTTGAAGTTGTTTGCTCATGCTGATGCTTCTAACATGTTTATCTTATTGCTGGTGTGATACAATGTATTGTGTTGCTATTAAGAAGATGAGTGAATTATAAAGGTTCTAAACAAATTTTTTGTATATTTTTAAGACTTACAATCTTTTTGATTCCAACTCTATTTGCGAACATTTTGCAATGGATATGACAATGTTTATGAGAAGTATATTAGCATGATCGTGATGCATAATTTTTAGGAGAGTAACATGAATATGCGTGTTTCGGTGGTGGTAACATGAAACAAATATAAAATTATGTAAATTTTTAATATTTTTACTCTCAAATTACATAGTTTGACGTATCTTTTGGAATGAGTACAAGAGTGTGTATAATACATGCAATTTATTAATGCAAAAAATTGTTTTTAATCTTATATTAGTGTCCTATATTATGTATAATAGTTTTGTTTATATTAATTTTATGACTTACATCTACTTTTTTATATTTTAAGAAAGAAGCTTTGTATCCATGGAAATAATTGTGGCTAAATCAATTAGTTAGCAAAGTAAATTATGCACAATGAAATTTGTAGCAAAATCAATTAGTTCCAAGGGAACATTTGTGGCAAGGTTAGTTTTTAGCCTGGGAACACATGTGGCAAGAGGCTAGTGTGCTCACCATGGGAGCACATGTGGCGAGAGGCTAGTATTTTAGCCATAGGAACACTTGTGGCTAGTTATTGTTTAGCCACAGAATAGATACCCGTGGCATAAAAATAATTTTATGCCACACCCTTAGTTTGTTCCGTGGCAAAATTAGTCACAGGCCACTTGCCACGTGAGATAATTTAGTAATTCCGTGCAAACTTTATAGCCACGTGATAATTTAAACTTGTGCCACGATCTAAAACGTGGCACAAGTTTGCAGAATTGTTGTTCAGTGCGAGCAAGCGTGGCCATCCTGGGAATGTTTGCCTTCGAGACACACGTCCACATAGCAAGCCCGAAAATCCAAACACCTCGGCAAATAATATTCGCCACTAATCGCAATCATATTCAGCTATGATCGTATAAAAATACGTATATATTTTATTACGATTATAATTAGTTATTATTTCATTACAATCTCTACTAGTTTGGAGGTAAAGTCAATCTGAATAACGCAATAATATCCGACGCAATACGCTTATAATACTCAAACATAATAATTGTATAAAACCGAAACGAATTTATATTAGGATATATTATAATTTCATCCGCAATCACGTATCTTGAGGCAAAGCAAAAATCAGCCAAAATCCAGCCGTATACTGGCGACAATTGCGACCCAAACAGATTCGCCGGTTTGGCAGATTTCAACCCCATTACCTTATAAATAGGAGCTCCCCTATCATTCTGAACTAACTTTTGAAATTTGACGGGGCATATCGCCTCTCATCCGCCGACTCTGATCTCTCTCTCTTCATTCTCTCACACCAAACACTCCAACACAATTTCAAAACATTAATCAGATAACATCAAAACATATTCAAAGGCTTTTTTGCAATAGTCTAGGATGTTTTCTAGGTTTCTTAACAGGTTGACAAGGTCTTCTAAGGGTCTTGAAGCCAGCAACGTCCTTTGGTTCTTCAGACAGTCGTGTTACGAGGCGTAGGTTATAAGAGCAACGTACCATTTTTAAACCCTTTTCATCACTTGTTAGAAATCTACTACGGACTTGTATGTAATTTGCACTGTACATATTGATTAACAAAACGATTTTGATCACATTTCGAATTTAACAATGCAACCTTATAAGGCATAACTTTTAAATTCCTCATACCGAGTTGTACATGCTTTCTTCACAACCATAGTGATGATTTATACAAAGCGACCTGCACAATTTCAGTGTTTTCACGCCTAATAAGATTTAAAATAATTGGACAACAACTGGCATTAGCACTCTCTTGGAATACGGAATTAACAACACATGCCACAAACAAACTCAACACTATTTGCATGATATTCTTTTAACAACCCGTAGTAGATATTTGCGCGCAATGCTGGGTTATGGTTTAAAACGGAAAAACAGTTTTGTTTTGTTTGCTCTTGTCGGACAACTGAACTCACCATAATAGTGCGTTAGTATGCTGCTTAAAATCGGCGCGGGGCGGGGAGGGGGTGCGGTCCAGTACTTCACCTTACCCTTTCTCCAAATCCAGACCTTTGGGTGCACTACCAACATCGAGTCCTTCGCCTTGCTTTATGCAATTATAGGCAAGGCTTAAAACGGGTTCCGTAGCTTCCGAAAAGAAGTGCGGTGGCGACTTCCTCTACTCATTTCGAGTATAAACACACAACTCTAGGCATACTCACAATATGCAAAAGTAAGAATTAAATTCTAGCAAACAAACCAAGCCGCCCTTAAATTGTACCCCCCCTGAGAAGAGGGACCGGACCCAGTCCGGCCCGGTGACGCCCCGGCGCCCGTACAGTAGTTAAGTGCATTGATTAGAATTGATTGTATTTTATTTGTAGGAATGTTTCTATTTCTTGCTTTTGTTAATATTTACATGTGTGTGGATAATTAAGTAATTTAAGAGGGGACACTATTGCTTCCCCCAATACAAACACACACTTATATAATAGAGATTAGAGGCTAGGATTAGGCATGTTAGTTCAGTTCAACAACTCAATTATGGTTGGATCCAAATAGTTTAATTCAATACAATTCAGTTCAATTCAGTTTAACGAATAATTTGGTTCAGTTCTATTCAGTTTTGATTGGTAACAAGTCAATTCAATTCAATTCAATTTAATCGAAGTTCACTTCAGTTAAGTTATAACCAGATTCAAATAGTCCATTTTAATTCAGTTAAAAACAAAGCTCAGTTTAGTTTAGTTCCATTTTGGATAATAACAATTGAGTTCAATTAAGTTGAACCGAAATTCAATTTATTTAAGTTCAATTTTGATTGATGAGGTCCTAGAACAGGAGGAAATACACTTGTATTAAAAGGCAAGAATCGATTGGATTAAAGATGGTGATCCTAGCACAACATTTTTCCATTTGAGCACCATTAAGGGGGGACGGAGAAACAAGATTACTAGCCTTAAAATTAAAAATGAGGATTGGATTTTTGAGAAGGGGGAGATACAAAAAATGGTGGTTGAGTACTTCTTAAATATTTTTAAAGATGATGGTATTGAGACATAAGCTCAACATCTTATAAGCTTCTGCCCATAATTTTCTTTGTCTCAATGGAGTCTTCTCACTATGTCATACACTAGAAGTGACATTGACCTAGTAATTCAAATCATGGGTGCACTTAAAGAACATGGGTCGGATGGGTTCCAAGTGTTATTCTATCCAAAAAATTGGGACTTAGTGGTTAAGAATGTGTATGAGATGGTGCTTTTAGCCTTACAAGAAGACTTTACGCCAATATTAAATGACATTCTATTATCTTATTCAAAGTAATCCCAACGCCATTCACATCCGTAATAGGCTCTTCGATGGATTCACTTACAAAAATGGATCTGATAGGCATTCCAGTTTATTTCATCAAAAAATTGACTATGGTTAAGAATAGTTATGATAATGGTGCTTTATAGCTTAACAGAAAGATTCACCCCAGAATTAACATGAATATTCCTATGCGTCTATCCAAAGTAGATCGCCGAACTGCTTCAACAATTCAAGTGCTAATAGGCTTTGTAAATGTCATCTTATAAAATCATTCTAAAGTTCATTGCGAATTGTTTAAAGCCGATCTCCCATTTATCACTGCAAATACGCAAACAAGCTTTCTCCCAGGTCGTCGAATTACGAACATAGCGTGTTGTTCAAGAGGAGATACAACAGTGAAAAAGGAAAGAGACTAAAGAATTTATGGTATCAGATAGATTTGAAAAAGCTATGATCAACTTAAGTGGTCATATTAAGAAACTCTTTGTGAATGAACTTCACCAACAGTATGAATGAATTTCATTATGGAATGTTCCGTTACGCCTTCTTTAGTATCCTTTGAATGGTGAACCAACAGAAGAACAATCCTACTCGTGGTAATCTCACTTACCTTTTGTGTTGTTGTATGGAAAGACTCAACCAAAATCAAAAACTATTATTCGCCCACAAGTGGAGTCTAATCGGGAAGTCGTAATGGCCTTCTATTGAAGTCCTTTGTTTAAGTTTTGATTGAGACAACCAAATACTACATTATGCATGCATGTTTCTATTTGCATGTGCACGTTGTCAAATGAAGTTCAAAGGATAAAAGACGAATCTTGTGAGCAAGTCTTGAGATTTATGAAGACCAAGATTATTTGTAATACATTTAGTCTCTCTAAAATGTATGTATATAAGGTGTTTTGATGCTAAGTTACAAATGAAAGTGAGCTTGTTGTGGATGAAAACCTATTATTACATTTTGTTAGACAATTCCCCATAATAACCTTGGTTAGCTAATTCTTCTGCACTAAAATACTGAGGGGTGATATCACAACAGATTCATGAACAGTCCATAGGGTTATATGCATTTGATATTTAGGAAAATTTCTTTCGCACAATAATTATTTAAATTTAAATCGAATGCATGTGTATGTAAGCAAATCTTTAAGTATGCAAGAGTATAATAATATCATACTGATTTTATTTGATCTCAAATAATCATAGAATATTTTCCATGTAATTAAATTCTTAAAACGTGGAAAATATATTCACATTGATATTATTTTATCTTTTTCAAAGACTTATTTAATTGTTGTGGCTTGCATACGAATCCGGAGAGCTTTTGCGCATAATTTCATACAATCAAAAGCAAAACATTCTCTCTTGTGTCCTAATCTGCAAAACCTAATATTACATAGAGCATAACTAATCTCATTCTAAGCAATTAAGGCTGTTTCATTCTTGATAGAAAGCGTTTGTATTCGAGTTAATTGTGAGTTCAAATGATGAAGTAACGGACTTGATTCTTGACACATAGAGTTGGGTCGAACATCCAAAGCGGGTGTTTGGGAATCTTTTGTGCATGGGTGCATAAAGTTGATTGGTGTATTCTTTTAATTCTTATGAATTGATTAATAAACAAGTAGGAGTGTGAGGACGTCAATTATTAAGATTCGGACCTCGTAAATCCATGTGTTGTTAATTTGCTTTATTTTCGCTGCTAGGAATTGTTCCTAACTGTGTCAAATTAAATTGAAAATTTACAACATTTTGTAACGACTCATTCACCACCTCATGCAATTCTCTCCCCCTCTATCTTGAGGTCATTGCACTTTCAATTGTATCAGAGCTAACTTCTAGAAAGAATAACACTAGAAGGAACACAATGAACTACTCAGGAAGACACAACAAATCTGGTGGTTCAAGGTGCATAAGTTCAATCAAATTACCCTTGGTGGAAGATATGCATGAAGAATATGATTAGCACTGACTATGAGTGCTAGATGATTATCAAGACGGACACGCATGGTTACTGACAAATGATCGTCAAGAAAAGAAGGAGATGAGTACTTAATTAATCTATAAAGACTCTTATAAAGATGCAAACATATCATTACTCAACAAGTTTTTAATACGAGTTCGTATCTTAGCATCTCCACTCAAAAGAATATGATACACTTAGAATTAGCTATGAAACATAATGAAGTCGACAGATCTAAAATATGATAGTATGGCTTAAATAGAAGCTTTTTGATATGAACAAGATGAAAATATAGAGACAGTTACTGTATCATGGAAATCAATATATACATAATATCTTGAAAGCTTCTTTACTAACGAAGATTTATGAAAACTTAGATATGACAGGAAAATGGCTGCCCAAGGTTACTGCTATTCAGGAGGCTAAAGATCTATCCACCTTGTCCGTAGAATAACTCATTGGGTGATTAATGACACATGAGATGTTGGTGGACTCAAAGGAAGAAAGCATTATCAAGAATCGAGGAATAGCTTTGAAGGTGGAGGAAAATGAAGAAGACCTTGATGAGATTGGACTCATAGCCAAGAGATTTGATAGGAGCCTCAGACCTCTGTACAAGAGTAAGTCTTGGAAGAACAAGGACAACTCAAAGAAGACTAGTTCCAGCATCGGTTGCTGCAAATGTGGAGAAATTGGATATATGATCAAAGACTGTCTAGCATGGAAGAATGACAACGGAGGACAGAAGGAGAAGAGGATGACAAAGAAGGCTATGATAGTCRCCTGGGGTGATTCTGATTCAAGTGATGAAAGYGAGGAGGATGAGGCTTTAGTTTGTGTGACTGCACTATTAGGAGAAGTGAACCGRTTTCAAACTAGTTTAGGGGAGAATGGACACATGTGTCTTATGGYAGGAAGTAGCTCTTCAAATGAAGAACATGYAACTATTTCTAAAATGCAAGAACAAATTATATATTGTGATAGAGATAAGTTACTAAGTTTTATTGATTCTTCTATAGAACTAAATGTTAAAGGAAATGTTRCTTATAAAGCTAATAAGAAGAAGTTAAGAGAAGTAACTAGGAATTTAGATATAATTGAGAACCATTCTGCTGAACTCGAACTTATTTGTACAGAACTGAAAGAGAAAATTTCAAAGCTTGAAATAAGTTTGGATCAAAAGAATATTGAGCTTGAGATGCGAAAGCCTCAATAAGAGTTTTCAAAAACTGATTTTTATCAAAATAATGATAGAGAATTTAGCAAACTTAAGGAGGGCAAAACTTATGGCATAAATTTCGAGTTACTCAAGCACATGAGTTTTACCTTAAATAGTTTTGATTTGTTGTTGSCTCATAACTATCTGATTGATGATGTTAAGGAACTATTTAAGGAGTATATGTCTTTGAAAGCTTCTTCTGCTAGCATAAGTGATGCAAGTGCTAATGCTAAGGCCKTATGTCTGGTATACGAGAGTAAGATCTGTGATATACTTGATGAAGTACACGAATTAAAGAATGATARAAGCACTGAAGTTATCCTARATAATCAAGGTGTAGATATTGAATCTTTACATTTGGAGTATGAAGCAAAAATTTGTGATCTACAATCCGAGTTGTACGAACTAAGGAAAAGCAAGAGCACTGAGATCACTTCTGAACCAGATCCAAAACTAGTTTCAAAACWTAAGGATGAGCTTCAAAAGTCAAAATTGGATCTTGTCATTGCTGAGAATATAATGAGGCTCAACTAAAAAAAACTTGAAACCAAGGAACAGGATATGAGTGATAACTTAAGACAAATGAACAGGTCGATGATCARAGTACCTTGAACTTCCTAACCTCACAAACAAGAAATTCTTAGAGGTTAGGTTTAGGGTACTCTGGAACCAGTTGCCAATAGCCACAAGAGTTGAGAAGAGATGGGACTTGGATTTCTGAATTTAAGAAAGGTAAGTATGTGTTGGCAAAGAACATGCACATATATACCTACTGTGATGTGGTATGAATGGTCATGTTATTTGTACTTTTTGGACAAAGCAAAAACATGATAAAAGTAACCTGTCCCATGTTCAYAGTTCTCATAATCAAAATGGTCATACTCACAATTTGTCAAACGAAAAACATGAAAAAACAAAGAAGACCAATGTAAAATAAATCTAGGTCAGGAAGGACAGAGACAAACCAGTTCCAAAGAACAAGGAACCCAAGAAAATCTAGGTTTCTAAATCTAAACCTTGATTTATTTGTGCATGTTAGAGTGAGAGCAAAGGTAAKGTTTTTGGATAGTGGTTGCTCAAGACAAATGTCAAGAGATAAAGATCAATTTCTCTCACTCGTAGCCTATGATGGAGGAAGTGTCACTTTTGGAGATCAATCAGAAAAGGTTTTGATATTAAGTAAAGGTAAGGTTGGTAGAACCCATTCTCAAAGCATTGAATGGTTGAAATCATAACCGGTTGAGAATCTTTCACTATCTTGAAAGGAAACATGTTGTTTCAAATCTAAACTTTTGTCATTAAGTCAAACACTGGGAAACAAGGGAATGGGTCTGTCAGGGCTGTTTCGGCACCAACAATGTTTACATAAATTTTTGAGTTACAGCATTCCCTAAGACCTGTCAGATTTGTTACGTGTTTGTAACGAGAATGATTCATTGGCTGTGGCAAAGAGACTGGACATTGTAAGCTTTTTCTATTGGCTGTAATAAGAGCTGATAATCTCAAGCTTGGTGAACCATTTGTATCTATAATATACCATACCATAAACTTGCTCTATTTGTCCTGATGTGCTAAACTGTAAGGACATGTCTAAGTGTTCTTTTCGGGCCAACGAAGTTTGTAAGCACTATAGACCATTCACACTGTATACACATGGTTGTGCCATGGTGGCTCATGCGTGTGCAGAGGTCCGACAATGGTCATCAGTTACTGTGTTTTGCTTATTCGTGTTGATTAATATCAGGCTACTCGTCTTCACTAGATTATATTTCTAAAGTGATGAAGAACTAAAACATTTGAGTAATTCTAAGAATTTAGAATACTAGGTCCAAGAGCAAGATTAAGTCATCAATCCGACTTTGGTCTCATTCTTTTGGGTCTCGTCACTGGTTTCTTGAGTTTGAAAATGTTAGTCTTTGTACTACTTAATGGTATGGTGTGTTACATACTTTTTAGCTCCAAAATATCATCAACAAAATGGAGTGGTTGAAGGAAAAATCGTATCTCTGAGGAAGAAATGCGCAAATAGAATAATAACAAAGTCATTCACAGAAATAGTGGATCATTCCCAACGCAAAAAAAAAAAAACAAAAAGAAAAATGTTCTAGAGTGCCTCGAACTTCAGGCGATGCTCTGTATCATCTTTATATCTGAATACGGTACATGGCTTCACAGACCAATAACTAAACAAAAACGACATTATGAGCTCCTTAGGAGGAAGAAACTGCATATTAACATTTCGAGTGTTTGGCGTGCAAATAACTATTGTAACAAATAATAGGTAAATCAATTTGGGACAAGTTTTGACCTGGAGGGTGATGAGGTTGTCTTTCGTGTGGATTACTTCACCAGCAAGGCAAACAATTTTTTTCTACAACAATAACCCTTCGTGTGTGACTGAAAGCTATCATGTCTTATTTGATGAGATTTAACGAATGTTCCACCCAGCATGTGTCACCGGGTTGATGATATGATGATTTCCAAGAGATCTGTTGATTGATACCCTTTCCAGGAGCTCGGATGAGCAGGTTGTTCTAAACAGACTCAAATACAACTTTCTAGGGTCTTATTCTCTCAGCTTCATTTCAATTCAGTTCAGCTCACTTAGCTCATGTAGTTTAGTTCAACTCCTAATCATTTTAAGTTTTGTCTCAACTTAATTATTTTGTTAATACATTTGATATTAACGCATAGATGATGATAATGATAATAATAATACATCAATTGTCACGATAATGAATGATTAACAGTAATGACAATAATAAACATGAGATAATAATTTATAATTAAAAAAACAAACATAATAATACTGAATAATAATAATAGACTATATTAATATCATTGAATCTAAGTTAAAACATTTCAATTTAATACTATATCTATGTACTTTTTAAGTTAATTTTACATCACATATAATTTAAAATAGTAAAATATTAATCTAAAATATATCATTAGTAATAGTAATTATTAATCCAAGCTATAAAATTAATGCGAAAGTTAATATTTAACTAGTAATAGTTTAAATATTATCCGTTTAATATCTTTTATTATAATAGTTCAAATATAATAATTTAAATATTTATCAAGATAATATTTGCTATTATTATCTATGTCTTAAAAAAAGAAATAATCTTGATTAATATTACATCAAAGTTAAATTATTAATTTTTTTAAACGGTTTATAATACTTATTCAACAGATGATAGTTATGTATAAGTAGTTAAGACAATTTCTCATTAATACAATAGTTAAATAGTTTTATACATATTGATCCAAGATTATTATTAATTCCAAGTTAATATGTTCATTTCAGTTATGATCCGTTAGTTCAGTTCTGATCAGCTCAGCTTCAATTATCTGTAACGACCTTTAGAGAGGAAGACATCTGGGTCTAGGCCACAATTCAAGTAGTTTTCAAGGGTAGGAAGAAGATATAGCTCAGCTTCCAAATCCGACTCGTGGTATCCGCGTACTTACGCCCTTTTGTTGTTGTGTATGAAAGAGACCTCAAACACACAGTGATGACAGAAGCTATTATTGTGCCAAAGTGGAGTCCAACTCGGGGAAAGTATCATAATTGCGATCTATTGAGCGCTCTGGCTTTGAAAGTTTTAATTGATACAAATCACATTGAAATCTTTTTCCTACATGCACGTTTTTTTGCATGTGACGATGTAGAAGCTGTAAAAGTTTCAATGGATAAAGACGAAGCTTTGCTGAAGCAAGTCTTGAAGATTTCATAAGCTCAAAGTTTATTTTGTAATACGATTTGGTTCAGTAAACATCGATCTAAGCATGATATAGGGTTCTTGATGCACTTTAAAGTTTGGAGCGTGAGAGTTGAGTAGTTGTGGGATGCGACAAGTAAACCTTGGTCTACTTGTCATCACAACTACAAGTAAACTTGGGTTGATTGGAACAGTTTGAGTGCAACAGAACTGAACAAGTCTTAGGGTTTACTTAATATCATTCTTCTTTTAGGAAAGTTTTATTTTTGCGCAAATTGATATATACATCTGAACGATATGCACCATGGTGGGACTATGTCAAGCAATATTCTTTTAAGTATGGCACACGTATAAATAATATTGTGACTGATTTTTTATTTCTCCAATAAATCAGTGAATATATTTTCGCATGGAATAACTGTACTCTTTAAACCGTGGAAAGTTTATATTCCCCACTGATATTTTTTTCGTCTGTCAAGGCTTTATTTGAAGTTGTGTTGCAATGCGTACGACCACAGAGAGCTTTTGCGCATATTTTAGAACAATCAAAAGTAAATAAGCATTCTCTCTCGTGTCCTATCTGCGAAAACCTAAATCACTATAGACCATAAACTACTCTCATTCGTTCTTAAGAGAAAAGTGTTTGTATTCGAGCGGTTTGTGAGTTCAAATTGTTGGGGAAGCTCATCAGGGATTGGTTTCATTTCAACTGTTATAGTTACTAGTTGGGTCGAACATCCATAGGTGAGTGATGGGTAATCTTCTTGTGCATAGTTGCATAAGTTCATTGAGTGTATTCTTTTTTTTCTCCTGAGTTGATTAATAAAAAGAGTAAGAAAGTGGAGGACGTAGACTTATTAAAAGTTGAACCTCATTAAATCCTTGTATTGTTAATTTTCTTTTCCACTACTTAAGGAACTATTTCCTAATTGTTCCCAAATCAAATCAAAAAATTTACAACATTTGGCTAACACTCAATTCACCCCCTCTTGAATGTCAGTTTCACTTTCACCCTCTCTTATAGTTACTTTTCTTTGCAGACGACATCATGTTGTCTGCGGAGGCATTGATTGATCAAGCTAACACAATAATGGAGTGCTTATAAAGTATCAGTGAAGCTTCTGGTCAGCGGGTGATCCACATAAAATCAATATTATATTTCTCACCAAATGTAGCTTATGATGTCAAGGCTAATATTAGTGATACCATGAATATTCAAGCTACGGAGAATCTTGGAACATACTTGGGTATATCTACCTTTACTAGTCGAGTAACTAGAGATACCTTTGCTCATCTATGTGAAATTGTTAATCATAGACTAGCTGGATGGAAAACAAAATATCTTTCCTTGGCGGGACGCATCACCCTGGATAAATCGACTGTCTCAACCTTAAAATATTATTCAATGCAAACGACTAAAATCCAAGGACGATATGTGATAAAATTGATAAAAAAAATACACAAGAAGATTTATATGGGGAGGAGATGACGAGAAAACATGAATACACTTATTCATCGGAAACCCTCCAATAGTCCAAGGATTAAGGTAGGTTGAAATTCCGATCTTCAAGGTAGCCGAATGCCGCTTTTGTAGAGTCCCTTAGGTTTTGATTGATGACAAACTGTTATAGGGAACATGACATTTTGATTGATGACATAGTTGGTCAAAGGAACCAGCTAATATAACATACTGTTTCTTTAAGCAAGTTACATGTTTACATGTGCTA
>SNQN01001116.1:14262-25754 GCA_008642245.1 Bassia scoparia
AAATCCCTCTCCAAAACCGCCCTGGGGATAGGTGTACCAAAACGGGTGCGGACCTGCAGGGTTAACAACATTGCCTTAGATACATGGCAAGACGAGAACRTGACTCTAAGACACCCAAACGCGTTAAACCTGTCATTCAGCTGAGTTTGACTCACAGCAAGGTTGTCAATCTCATRCATAATAGCATTCAAATCAGTAGGGGGAAGGGGTTGGGGCAGAGGCTGAGCCTGCTCCTGAGGAGGGGGTTATTGCCCATCGGGCAACAAAACATACCTGGAAGGGTTAGGAGCAAGGGTCGTATGCAGACTCGGCAAAGTAACCACAGGGGTAGCATTACCATTGGCGTCCTTGGCAAGGACCCAATGGTAAGTATCTCCATGGCGTACTACCCAACGCAAAYTTGTCGTGAGGTAGTACTCATRGAGGAGGGACGAGGTCTGGGTTCTTGCGAACAAAGACTCGTCAAAATCCGCATATTCGAACAATCAATGAAAATTAGTATTTGATCAACGAAAACCATCAATCAAAGTGCAATTTGAAAGCTRTAAAAACCTCTCTCTCATTCAAATTCAATCCACAAACACAAACCACTCTTAAAATCAAAAGTTCCTTGAATTCGTTGCAGCTTTCGAAGTCGTATCTTTGTCGATTTAGGTACAAATTCTGAGGCTATTCAATCAAACTCTCTCTTTTCTCTTSTTATTAATTTTGATTAATATAATACATTGAATTTCGTTTTGCTTTTGGTTTCCAAGCATGTAAATTCATTCGTTTTCAATCGTTTTTCGAATTATCGCAATCGTTTTAATTGTAATTGTCAATGTTAACGATTTCCTCTATTGTAATAAACGATTCAATTGGAAGAAAAGCTTTTGAAACACTAATCTTTGTTTTCTTTTGTATTGGTAGCGATACAAGGTGAGTTAAGTCATATATATTTGAGTTTCAATTTCTATATATATATTATTCTTGATCTTTGTGCCTATGACTCTTTCGATTGCTTAATCAAGACCGCAATTCGCTTGAATCACATTAAATTCAGTTTAGTTATGGACGAACGAATTTTAGGCACCACATTAATATTATTAATTCGAAGTGGTGACAATCATTAGGATAGGTAGCGATGCATGCATAATAGAAATCAACTCTTGTACTATTATTACTCCGTAGTTTAGTGCGCCTTTTAAGGTCAAATCGATAGGCTCTTTGGAAGTCAATGATTATGATAATGGAACTTACAATGAGACGATAGAGGCCGCACCTAATGCAGGCGGAAAATTGGGTCAAAGATCTTATCTGTACCATGACCTCAACCCACACTCTAGTCACCAGACATACAGTGCCATTATTTGGCATCAATGTTTACTGTCCGGATTAACCTTTATAGCACGTGGTATCTTCTCTATCGACAACACCCTTAACCACACTCCGCTGAGGTATATGTGCTCAAGCCCACAATTCAAAATCGACGTAGACGTAGGCCAGACGAGGGCCACGCACTACACAAACAATGAAAATCAAAAGCTAAATGAAACAAAAAATAAAATCTTCAATTTCTTCATGCTTGAACTCAGCCTTTCAAGTTCCAAGTTAACTTTAGTAGACCGTGTAACAAACCAACCAAACAAAAAAAAAAAAATCAGAAATGAAAAAAAGGCGAGAAAAAAAATGAAATTGAGATAAATAAGAAAAAATGAAAAGAAAAAAGATACATCAGAGAAATGAAAGAAAATTGAAAGTTCATGCAAAATTGATTCACACGAAAAATAGAAAAGACGGAAAATATCCTCCAAAACCCAATAAATAAACAATAATAAAAATCAGAAAGTCAAAAACTACTTTTAAAAAAAATTATAAAAATCGAAACGGAAATAAAAAACCTAGATCTAAGAAACAAAAAAAAATAGAAAAACGAAGAAAAGTTCAAAGAAAAAATCAGAAATTAGAAATAAAAAATCATAAAACTCAAAATCAAATAATATAAATATCCTAGATCTAAAAATGCATTTGATAATTTTTTTTTTAAAAAAATAAAATTTGAAAATGATATAAAAAAGAAATGAAAAAAATTCTAATCAACTAAACTGAATTTAAGAATAAATAAGGAAAAAAAACCCAAAAAATCGATCTAAATCATCTGAAAATCTTAATATTTGAAAAATGAAAATAAAAGAAATAATTGGAAATTTGTAAAGAAATTTGAAAAAATGAAAAATAGAAAAATTAAAACTTATAGTTCATATAGGCGATTGGCAAGCGGTGCAGGTCTAATAGGAGACCCGCTCCATCCCCACCCCATCGGGGCATGGATGGGTCCRGATTTGATGGGTTATGGTGCGGGTATGGGTATAAATAAATTCATACCCACCGCGGGGATGGGGATGGGGATGGATACCCGCCCCGCCCCATCTTCGCCTCATGTAATATGTATAATATATACAATTATATAATTTTATAAATGTACGAGGTATTAAAATTGTATATATTTGCGAATGGCTAACTTGTGATGATTTTATATGTAATGAGTTATGGATTTATGAGATTGAGTTTTCTTTTATTATTTATGAGTCCATTAAACAATCTTATTCTAATCTTCGGTCAATCTTGCATTCTTTGTGTTATATTTTARGCTACTTTGTACAATTTGCAGATTGGTATTAAACGGGGATTTGACGAGTGATGGGACGGGGAAAATGAGTATTATACAGGGATGGATACCCAGATGGGTGGTGGGACGGGGATGATTTTAGGTACATACCCATCGGGACGGGGATGGGGATAAAAATTGTACTCGTCGCGGGGATGAGGATGGGTATTACATTAGTAGATGGGGATGGGGATGGGGATTGCAATACCCGCCCCGCCTCGCCCCGTTTGCATCCTTGGATCTAATGTACTTATTAAGAAAAAACAACAAATAAAACAAATGTGAATGAAAAATCAAAGGGAAAATCTAACCTTATGGGGAGATTGAACAGGATGTGTGGAGAGAGAGTGATGCTGCAGAGGGTCGGTGCGACGAGGTGAAGCGAAGTGGCGGGCTGAGGTGAATGGCGGGCTAAGGCGACGTGAACGCCGGAGGAGAGAGAGGATGAGACGAGGATAGAGAGAGAGAGAGAGAGTGTGTGTGTGTGAAATTGAGAGTATGAGATGAAGAGACAGGATGAGATGAGGAGAGAGAGTTAAATTGAGAGAATGAGAGGAGAGAGAGTATAAGGATATAAAAAAGGTACAAAGCCTCAAGAACTTCATGAAGCTTCATACAATCATATCAGGTTTTTTTTATATTTGGGATTACCGTTGAACGGTCGATAATTGATTATTTTACCGATCGTTTTGTGTTTTGGTCGGTATTACCGACCGTTCAGTGGTCAGTATTTATTTTCTCGACCAATAACGACCGACTTTACAGCCGATAATGTGTAGATGGTCGTTATCGGTCGAAGTCGGTCGATCATTTCCGAATTTAATTTTTTTTCGGTCAGCCGAGAATGAATTTCTTGTTGTGCAGTGAGGGGGCCCCAGTTTTAGACATAATAAAAACATGCCTTTCGAACCGAACGTGAGGCCCATCTTCCAAAAAAAGGTCWCATTGGGAAGAAAGATGGAGTTCAGCATGTAGAGCACATGTGACGCATCATCGAGTTGCTTACGCAAGTGTGACCCAGCCTCGCCCCGCCACTGCCACCCACCAAAATGAGACCCATCCTCACCTCGATGGGGCAGATTTCCTATTTGACCTGCCCTCACTTGCATCCCTACTTGTGTTGGTGGACTAACGAAAAAGTTATTATTGTTTCAAGTTTGGGTTTCTAAACTAACACGTACGTACATGGCAACACATCCGTGTCATATTTGACACACCCATGTTGCTTGAGACCAGAAACTCGTCTTTAGCTACTGGATGCTAGCACTTTCCTCAACACATCCATTTTTCTTCCCACATGTTTGTGTTGGCCTAAACCTTTGTTTTATATTTTCATGGTATAAATACCCACTTGAGGTTGTTTTGTTATACATCCACAGATCAAYCACATATAGGGAAACTCCAAAAGTTAGGGTTCCTGAAGAAGTTTTTCATTTTATAATTCTTGTGCTTTGAGTGGTGATTAGTGAGAGTTGTAATCTCTTATAAACACTAATCTAATTAATACTACAATTACTCCTTGTTTGGGTGGGTTTTATAGTTTTCGAGTGATTTCCTGGAAGGATTTTCCTACCTCCTTAATCTTGTCACTTTACTATCTTTCTTGTTATTTGTTACTTCATTAACCTTCATTATCAACTGATTGCTCTAACAACTTCTTTCTTCTACTCTTGCATAAATATCATGTTCCACACTACCTTTCTTTTTCTCTTCTTTAAACAACCCTTGACGAGCCTTGACCTTTCTCTACTTTAGAGACACCCTCTTTATCCATCACATCAAACATAACTACATCGTATTCCTAGGTGCCTTCCTACTTGACAATTATGGCAACCAATTTTTGAGTAATATGATCATGCTTAGTTAAGTATTCTTTCTTCAACTAAATTGTCATAAACTTGTTCCCATCAGGTGAAAGATCTTCTCCCAAACCTTTTGGATTATTATTGACTTGGGTCTAATTCTTTGATTTCTTATTGCGAAGACAAATAATATTTAACTTCTACCAATTTCTCACCACCATCTTAATTTTTTTGGTTAAACTTAGTTACCAACATTGAGCCTCATTATTTACCTAATCATTCATGTCTCTCTTGTTCTATTGCAGTCATGACCCTTCTATACAAAGCTCTAGCATTGTTCAATTGATATTTTATGGTGATTGAACTAATCAATTTGAACAACACGCACAAATTTCTCTTTCCTACCAAAATTGAATGTAAATAGCTATCACATAATTTGCTCCCTTCTTCTTTCTTCTTAAAACTACAACATGCAAGAAAATAAACTACAAACAAATGCTTTTGTAAAAMCATCCTCAATATTTTAAGAACACAACGTTTTTTTGAGTTCCTTTAAGTTGTAAACTAAAACTAACTATCCAAAGTTCACCCTCATCATTTTTAATACTATCTCCATTTGTGTAGACATGAAATATCCCCCAACACAAAGTTTCTTATACATCTTCAAGGAAGTCGTTAACAAAATCCAAAGGAAAATTCATTCGCTAACACAACTAATATAAGGCCTAAATAGTACCCGATCTAAGTTAAGAAGAAAAAGATGAAGCACACACAAGGAACTAATGAAAAAACAATTAACTAGAGCTTAAATGAAGGTTTCATAATCATATACCACATCAACATTTTCAAGATGTAGGATATGTTTGGATGTAGCTTATAGGCTAGCGTTTAGAGTGTTTACTGGGTCAATCAATTTTCTAATTTTAAAAACTAAAGGTGTCTGGATAGGTAGAGTTTGGCTGAATCAGGATAGAGGTAGATGTAGCTGTTGATTAGAGTTTGGGAAATGTTACAAATGATAACGTTTGACGAGTGTTTAACCAGTTTTGTTTATTTTTCATTTTAAATTAGATAGTAAATTTTTTTTGGAAAAAATAGGTGATATCTTTATCAAAAATTTTATTTATTACCAAAGTTAATTAATTTATTTATTCCTTAAAAGCGTTCAACCTAATTTTTTTATAGTATTTTTTTTTTATCAATTTTTTACTTTAGATAAGATTTTATCTTTTTCAATTTTTAATTTTTACATAAGATAATACGGAGTACTACTTTTGAAGATGCCACTAAATGTTGTACATAAATGGATGTACTCCGTATCATAATTAAAAATTATATAATATTTGACTTAGACTTACAAGAATGGATCTTGCATAGTTACAATACCGATCAATTCATATTGATATTTGAAAGTCCAAGAGATACTCAAGAGGGGGTGGGGGGATAAATTGAGTATATGACAAGTGTTGTAAATTTCTAGATTTGATAAGTGAAAACAGTAAGAGAGCTATTCTATATATACAGCAGTATACTATAAATAACACAAGGAKTTTAATGAGGTTCGACTTCTAACAAGTTTATGTCCTCCACTCACTCTAACTTTTTTATGAATCAAATCAAAAGAATAATAAGGATTGCACCCAATCGCTTTATGAACCTGTGCAACAGAAAATTCCTCAACAACCACCTATGGTTGTTCACCCAWTTGTTAACTATAGTAGTTCAAATTAAGTGATTCTCAGAACCACTTCCCCAACTATTTGACCACTCAAGCAATTCAAGTACAATACAATTTTCTTTCGTAAATGTTAGCCTAAATGTTAAGTAGAGAGTAATTGTGCTCACTATAGTATTAGGGTTTATGCTTAAGTATTATGAGAGAGGGGGAGAGAGAGAATGATTATTCGAAAAGGTTTTCAAAACATGTAACACCCCAATAATTCTCCATTTTTCTTGTGAAATATTTAATTGAAGATACGAAGAACTATTAACATGTTATCACCACGTGTGAAAACATTTCGGCTTATCCAGAATATTGCAGCAGAAAAATGACTAAACCAAATAACAAAACTTTTAGAAAACTATCAAAGAATTTAAAACCGTACAACTTGGAACCAACTCTGTCCCTTTAATAGAAGCCGGGAATCAATGTTTTGGCAAACTAACGAACTTGGAAAAACATTTATTCCAATTAGAAAATGCTATAATTTTCTAACGGACATTAAACAACAGTCCAAGAAATTAACACTCGAGCACTCCCATACCCCCAGCGTTGCAAGAGCATATGTATAGCCATCAACAACCTGTACAATCTTGTGAAAAATCTGTTCCCCATAATTTTCCTAATGAAATAATAAGGATCATCACAGGTCCACCAAAAGAAAGAAAATGTGGACGAGACATACAAACACACTCACGCAATCAGCAAAGCTGAGTACATACAACTTACGAATCGAGAAAACAACAGACAACATCTCCCCTAAAAAAAGGACATACCAAGTTACAACAAATGCTAAGAAACAAAAGGAAAACCCAACGGTGGTGTTCATAACCACTCAACCACATATTATATACAACTGATCCAAAATAACTCAATAACCATCATCACCGCTCCTGTTAAACAGATTAGTACCTGAATAAATAATTTAACTCAGCTTCAACACATGGCTCAATATAGTTTATTACTTTATTTATGTTTTGAGCAATAGACAAGGTTGTCCACAATCCATGTTCACAATTTAGGAACATCAACCAGATACCAAGTGTCATCAGACACAAGGTGCCACAACCCCATGTCTCCCTGTCGAAAGGCATCAAAACATGGCAAACGGGCGCAACTCCGTCACCAAAGCTAGTGAGAACTCAACTAACCCAATTGGATAAAATTCGAAATAAAAATACCTGAAGAGAGACGCGTTGATCAAACGGCCCACGAAAGGTCGCGAGTAAAATCACAACCTCAACCCTGATTATCGATACTCCAYACGTGCACCAATCCAGAGTTTTATTGCTCATTCATATTATTATTTAACTGTTAATTACTCATCAAGTTCACATGATTTACAAACAAGACCACAWACCACATGTACCAATTTTAGGCATATTCAATTCCTTTATTTAACAAACCTGTTGGACAAGCCAACTAACCTCYTCATTAAGACTTGCATACTTTATTCCRTTTACTCATATCATACATCATGTCCTGAACGAGTAATAAAATCACCTTATGGAGTAAGTTACACTTGACTCCACTTAACTTATCCACATATTAAAAATCACCTTCTAAACCTTTAAAGAGCGAATGACAACCACACCAGTGCTAGCATTGCGCAGTGGAAGTGAAGCATTTGAAGTGTATAGTGACGCGTCAAACACGACTTAGGTTGTGTTTTGTGATAGATTGGGAGAGTGATAGGGGAGTTGAGTGCTATGTCAATTGAGAGAGGAAGTTGGGTGTTATGCCAACTAAGCCATCCATATTTGATGAAGTTAGATAACAACTGAGTACTGATGAATTTCGGGGAAGGTTAAAGATTACGAGAGAAGTGGTGTTGACAGTGAAGTTAAAATTTATGAGCTGAGGGTGGAAGTCTAATACTTAGAGGGACATGATGTGTTCCACGTAACTGTGGTGATGTGAAGCAAAGGAACCTGGAGGGGATACATTMTACAAAAAAGTTATATTGATGACCGAGCATGAAAAGAGAGATAGTTGGGGTCYTTTCCAAATGTTAATATGTCGGAGAGTGAAAATTGAACACAAGAGACCTATAGGAACAATACTACCTCTAGAGATACTCGAGTGGAAGTAAGACTCAATATCAATGGATTTTGTTACAGGTTTACCCTAGACTAAAACTGAAAGTGTCGCAATTTGGGTTATTATTGATCAAGTTACTAAGTTGGCAATATTCATAGCAATAAAGGAAACTTGGAAAAAAAATCCAGTTGGATGAGTCCTTGATATATGAGGAAAAGCTAGTGCGCATATTAGATCACAAAGTACGTAGTATACGAAACAAGTATGTCAAAATGGTGAAAGTTATGTGGTCTAACCAAGAGTATGAAGAAACTAACTGGGAAACCAAAGAAAGAATGAAAAATACATATCATGAGTTATTTGATGAGGTGAGTTACGGGGACGTAAATCTTTTCTTTTAAGAGGGGTAGAATGCGATATAATTTCGCGCTTTTTCCCTGTTTTYTTACTTATGACAGTTTTGTTATTATTGCATGAGCTTCCCTTCTGGTAATTGTGAAGTTTCAGGGCGCAACGAGGGCGTTGCGTTCCTTAAGTGGGGGTGATTGTAACACCCACGAGATTGGTTTAAGAGGATTTGATAGTTGTTTTGACATGCGTTTTGCTTGAGCTTATGCACTGTTTTGTCAATCATTACTTCAAGTAGCTTGACTTTGGTTTGGTAGGAATGATTTTGTTGGGATCACACACTATAACAAGTGTGTGAAGTCGTGCCAAGTATGGTCATTGGAGTACCATTTRAGTGACACAAGTAGTTTACATCAATACAATTACKTTTCRCGGTGAAATTTTCTTGAGAGATTGTGGATTTTGGGACAAGTTTCGGGGACGAAACTTCTTTTAAGATGGGTAGATTGTAATCCCCGTAATTTTCGAATATTTATAAATATATTTCCTTATAAATAAATTACGATTTATTTCATAAAAACAATCAAATATTTTATGAATATATTTTATTATAAATATATTACAATTTATCTCATGAAAACGATATATTTTATTTGAATTATATTATTCTCGTTTAAATTATATCTTATAATAAGAAATCTATCTTTTCTTCTTTATCCAAAATAAAATAAAAATAAAATAAATAATATATTTAAATTAAACCTAAATCAGTAAAAATTGTTTTATTCTCCCTTCTATTTTCATTCACGTTATTTCAGTTATTTTTTTATTAAAAAAGCGAGAGAGAAGAGAAGAATCGTGGTGTTGTCTACTGCTACCGGCCACCACCGCCCTACTCTTGGTCCTCTCTCCTTTCCCTTTTCCCCTTCCTTGATTTCTTTTGTTTCCTCTTGTTAATTCATGTTTTAATTTTGATTGATTCTTGAAATTTTTATAATCAAATTGTTTATACAAATATTTTTTAATATAATCTTCTATGAATTGCAAAGTTCATGAGGTTGTGATGTCAGTTTCAATTCAAAAATTCAGATTTATTGAATTGTAAAATTAAACTTTTAATTGGGGTTTTTTCAAGTTTTTGATTAATATATATTGTTGTCAGTTTAGTATTTGATTTTTAGTTATTTTTCTGCTGGTCGTAAATTTACAAATATTTGGTCGAGTGATCTTCATATGAATATACACCTTGTGTAAAATTTTCAGAATTTTTTAAGCATTTTTACTATTATAAAAAAATTCGTTTTCGAATTGGTAGTTTTCGGGTTACGGATTCGGTTTTTGATTTTTATTTATTTTTATGTTCATCTATAGTTTACGAAAATTTGCATGAATTATTCTATATACAGTTATACATATTTTGTAAAAGTTTTGTAAAAGTTTCGTAAATTTTTGTGAAGTTTTAGTATTTTAATAAATTATTACATCAGATTGATAATTTTCGATTACGAAATATGTTTGTTTTTAAAATTAATCAAAAATATTTGGCATGAAAATATATGTTAATTACGTTATTTTCAGAGTTATTATACATATTCAAAGTGATTTTAACCATTGAAAAATATAGCTTTTAAGGTTTTCATAACATAAATGAATGGTTTATTATACAATCATTGAAGTTAATCTTTTAAACATGTTCGAGGTTGATTTCTAAAGGTTTTGTGGGGTTTCAAGGGAATATATATTGATGTAATTTTGTGTTAGGAATCAATAGTAATTGATTTCTATTTGGTTGTAGGAGGAAATTCTCCTTGAGTGATTGTTGAAGTGAAAATAATTTGCGGGATTGTTTTCTTTCCAAGGTACGTACTACTTGTAGAATCGTTGATCTTTATGTATGCTTGAGGATGTTTGGAAAACTTAGAGTCATGATCAGGAAATTTCCCTGGAATTGTTTGGTAGACACGAGTAATTTTTTTAAAATAGTAAACATGCTTAGAAAATTCTGAAAATTTTACACAAGGTGTAAATTCATATGAAGATCACTCGACCAAATATTTGTAAATTAACGACGAGCATAAAGATAATTAAAAATAAAATACTAAACTGACAGCAATATAGATTAATCAAAAACATGAAAAACCACAATTAAAACCTTAATTTTACAATTCAATTATTTCTGAATTTTTTTTGCTTAAATTGAAACTAACATCACAACCTCATAAACTTTGCAATTCATAGAAGATTATATTCAAAAACATTAGTATAAACAATTTGATTCTAAAAATTTCAAGATTCAATCAAAAATAAAACATGAATTAACAAGAGGAAACAAAAGAAATCAAGGAAGGGAAAAGGGGAGAGGAGAGAGGACCGAGAGTAGGGCGGTGGTGGCCAGCAGTAGAGCAACGAACGACAGTGGTGCAGCAACGACACAATAGCAGGCACCACGGTTCTTCTCTTCTCTCTCTTGATTTTTTTTTTTGAAAACTGAAATAACATGAATGAAAATAGAAGGGAGAATAAAACCCTCTTTACTGATTTAGGATTAATTTTAATATCTTGTTTATTTTTATTTTTATTTTTATTTTTATTTTATTTTGGATAAAGAAGAAAAAATAGATTTCCTATCATAAGATCTATGTCTATGTTATATTACAAAGCAAACACTCAAATTTGGTCGATAAATTTTGCACAGACCTTTTTGCTACCAAGGATATCAATAAAAAATAAAAAAAATAAATATAAAAAAGTAATTAAAAATAATATATCTTATCAAAAAAAAAATGAATTAAACAACTAGATATAAAATAGTAAAATAAAAACGGAAATACGGAGTATCTAACAATTTAAGAAAATCTAGCTCTAAAAACAATAATAAAAAGAATATATCTTATAAAAAAAAAATTAAAAACGATAAATTAAATAACTAAATATA
>SNQN01001116.1:26789-36882 GCA_008642245.1 Bassia scoparia
TAAAGGCTATTTATTTATTTGCGTGCATTCTTACTTAGATATATATCAATCATATAAATGTATGAAAAATTGAAAATTGAGAAAATCTTTATGTACTCCGTAAATAATAATTTAAAATAAAAAAATAATAAATAGATATAAAAGGATACTTCGTCTATTTTATAAAATGCTAATTTCTGAAAACCGAAAGAGAAAACCTATTAGTCGTATTATTTCATTCACAACAAACAAAAAAGTAGAAATCTTTATTCAAAAATGAAATAAAATAAAATAACAAAAATAATAAAAAAGACTATCCTAAAGCTATGCACGCATTTGCATGATTTCTTACTTTGTAAATTTAAACGGAAATAATATAATTCATATAAAATATATCTTTTTCATGAGATAAATCTTAATACATTTATAAGAAAATATATTCATAAATATTTATCATTTTTATGAAATAAATCGTAATACTATTTATAATAAATATTTTATTAATATTCGAAATTACGGGGGATACAATGAATGCTTGGAAGTTTTATTAATAAGCCTTTGGAATGAAATCAAAATAATATTTTGAGTTTATATTTTCCTTCGTTACTTAGGTCACATGAAAATATAAACACTCGATATTTTTGCTAAGAAAATATATCAAACCACTATTATTATGATTTCCTTACTATTTAAAGATCCTCACACACGTGAATATGCATCTGACATTTCATATTCATTTTACATGAAGGAACAACTTTCCTAAAATAAGTTGCATGAAGTAAACGCAGAAACTAGTTCCATATTTCTCATACTGGTTCCAGTCAGTTTTGTTAATTTGTGTATGCTAAGGAAACAAATTTCTTATATCACAACATCTCTTTTTTTTTTATATCTTTATAGTGCATTATAACCCTTATACTACTTTTACATCAAGACCTAAAAACTATTACATTTTAAACAAGGTTTTCCTGCAATTATTCAAGACTTCAACCTTCTTCAATTGCTTGAATAAYTCTTCATCTTACTTCCATTGAAACATCATTGTGAAAACAGTGGTAAGAGAATACTAAATACAGAACATAGAATAGCAAGGTTAAGATAGCTCAATCATAAGTTTGTCATCATTTAAAATTCCAAAACAGAGGACTCAACAATATTGTAATTAATGTTTTTCAAATTAAATATACGAAGTATTTTTAATGAATACTATAATTGTCTATTGTTACTTTTGCCAAACACTCATGCTCTWAATCACTATTTTGACCACTACTATATTCAACAGCTACTAGTAGACAACTGACATCTTACTGTTACCTRTATCGCTACTCTTGTCAAACATTCTTGTAACCAACACTCCTTGATGAGCACCAATAGATTTGCAGTACAATCATTAACTCAACCGAAGAACCATCACTTAATTGTTAGCGACTACGACCTGGCTCTAGTGAGAGAGGATTAAGGGGAAAAAGGAAAAAAAACTTGACCCTAAAACTAGTAGGAATAACACTTTATGTTGGGATCCTTGAGACTAATAACATCTTCCTATCGTTGACGGACCCAAAAATTTGTCGATAGGGGGACAATTCAAATAATTTACTTAAATTTCTTTATTATCAAAAAATCAAGTACAAATTTTTTAAAAATCGACTACACACTCAACTGCTTCCTACTTATTTCAGTGTTTTTTAACTGTTTTTTTAATTGATCTCTAAAATTAGTATTTTTTTTAATAACCTTTTTTTTTTCTATTTACATTCAATAATTTAAAATAGAAAAGAAACCAGTTATGAAGAAAATTGGTATCTTTGATGATATAAGAAACCTAACGTTCTTTAAAACTGGTTTCTTTAGCTCTTCTTTTTAAATACCAAAACAAGGAAAAGAAACTTGTTTGTACTAAAAGCGATCTCTTTGCTACTTTATTTACTATCTAAAGAAGGAAAAGAGAATTGTTATGAAGAAAACTTGGTCTCATTTAGGACCTAAGAAATCGACTATTCTAAATAATCGGTCTCTTTTCTACTCCCTTTGTCTTTTTTTACTTGCTACATTTGCTTTTTCACAGTTTTCGAGACACAATTTTAAATTAAAATATCTCGAGTTATGATTATGAAAAAATTATAAAAATTATATATTTGGAAAGTAGAAATCAAGACGAATTAAACAAGATCAGACATGAATATGTTTTTTCCCACGTGTATAAAATTAAATGGAGTCAAAGTATATATATGAATTAGTGTTAAATGTCAAAATGTAGCAAGTATATAAAGATGGAGGGAGTATATCTTTTCTATTTTATCTTTTGCAAAATGGGAGGACAGTCGTCCTCCCTTGTTCCCACGTGGATCCGCCACTGCTTCCTATGGGTTTTTTTAGGGTAAACAAGTTTGTGGTTGGTGGTTGGAATTGAAGTTGATAGTCTATTTGGTCTTTATTAACTAGCTAATTGAACTCTGAAATCTATAATCTATAACTAGTTTGTTAAAACACTCTTGCTTATGTACTTTGTTTATTTTTATAAGGACTAAGGAGTATGGAGTATGGACATGGTATGGACTAAAAATATATTGTATCGATACTTGATGCGTTAAATGTTTGTTTTGGACTAAAATAGTAAAATTGCAATTTGTAGGAGGATCCGTTTTGGATCGTTTTAGACCGGACCCGTAAGATTCCGACGGATCTGGATATTGGATCCTCAATAAAAAAATCCGACGGATCTGGATCGGATCTGGATCCAATATGGAAAAGCGGATCTGGATCTGGATCAGTAGGATCCGGTCCCAGATCCGGCCCGTATTCCACTCACTAGTAAGGTTTGTTAAATTGCCCTCCCCTGACTCGACCCATTTTACTTATGGACAAATATTCAAATAGTTTAGGTTGAATCTTAAGACCTTGTAGGGTGTTAAGTCAATCAATCATATTGATATGCCCTTAACTTGGATATTTTGCCCTACGATTAAGGATTAACGATTTGCCCCTATTGTCGAAGTAGGTTAAATTGCCCTAAATAAGGTCTTTCACTGCTTTTTAGGAAAGACTTATGTAAAATTGGCCCTATAACAAGGGTCTTTCGACTGCTTTAGGAGACAAGGACTGTATTAAATTGCCTATAATAAGGGTCTTTCGACTGCTTTTTAAGAAAGACTTATGTAAAATTGCCCTATAATAAGGGTCTTTCGACTTGCTTTTTAAGAAGAAAGACTTATGTAAAAATTGCTCCTATAGATAGGTCTTTTCGACTGCTTTTTAGAAGAAAAGACTTACGTCCGCTGCCCCTAGAGGGGACTTAAGATAGAAAATTGGAAGAATTACTCGAATTCTTTTTTAATTTAGAAGCTCGGTAGCTCGTTCATTGTCACTTATACGTTAAATTCCGAAGATTATTCAGTATTCCAAGTCCTGGTAATGACTTGCCTTCCAGTGGTCTCAAGCTTGAATGTGCCCTCGCCTTAGAGCCTCGATGAATATTTGTAGGTCCTCCCAGTTGGGGGTTAATTTCCCATCTTCTTTGTATCTGCAACAGCTTCCAGTTTTCTCAAAACTATGGATCGCCACCTTGGAGCTGTCTCTTGCTCACTCGCTTTTATACTCCCTTGAATTCGCAACTTATAAAGCTGCTGTCGGAGTAAAGCATTGCCCCTTGTTTCTGGAATAAGATCCAAGTGTGGCGCAAGCTGACCAATTACCTCTTCGTCATATAACATGACTCTCAATGTCGGGCTCATATATCTCGATAGGGGAGAACAGCTTCTGAGCATTAGACGAGCATAAAACGTGTTCACCCGTAGATCCTTCTCTGTAAGTCGAAATGAGTCAGAGCACAATTGAACAGTTCTTTCTGCCCACAGACCTTTGGCATGATCCAATTCTTTTTTTTATGCCTGAGGAGCCATATCTTGTTGAATGCTTCAACCGTTTCCATTTGCTGTGGATGGGCAACCGAGGCAAATGCCTTGCATATTCCAGCTTTCAGCCATTCCCTTAAGCTTGGTAAAATCAAACTAGGACCATTATCGAGACTATAGATCGGGCACACCAATCTGGTGATTATTGTTTTTTCCATAATGAATCTTGATGTCTGATCTTATGCCCTTCACCGGTTCAGCTTCACCCACTTAGTAAAGTAGTCGACAGGCGACTATGAATACTTTCGTTGCCCTGAAGCTTGAGGAAATGGTCCCAGATGTCCATATGGCCCACTTGGCGAATGGTAATGGGATATAACACAGGAGTAAATCATTCGGTGGTCGACGGGGTATGTTGGCATGAATCTGGCACTTAACCAACCCATTTCTTTACCCAACTTTTCTTGGGCATCTTTTTCCGAATCGAGGTCCAGAATAGCCAGTCCTTAGGTCTTTCTTGCCGACGCCGCTCTGCACCGATGTGTGACCCACAATACCCTTCGTGAACATCAGCTAATAGGCTCTGCCCCTTTTCTGGGTACGCACTTCAACAACGGGTGACTATAGGATTCTTGTATATTGCCTTTCCACAGAACAAACCAAGTCCCGAATGCTTTGACATACTTGCCTCTAAGTGGATCAGATGGGAGAATTCCATTCACCTTATAATTCGACTATAGCGTCATCTGAATTACTTCATGTCAATGAAGTTTGACTCTTCAAGATGTCAATAACTCCTTCGCTGCTTAACTTCCCAAAAGACTGTCGAGGGGTGTTCCCGATTTGCGGAGCTGGCCAGTTTAGAAAGAGCATCCGCCTGATTATTCTCGGATCTAGGCACTTTAGGCTAATTAGAAAGTTATTTCTAATTCCTGATCTCTGCCTTGACCATTCCATTACTTTAACATTGTCGAATCTCTGCTCATACTTCCTTTGACACTGGCTGCACGTCAGTTGAGAGTCGGACATGGCCTCAATCGACGTGCCCATGCAGCCTTGCACATCTGATTCCCGCAATCAAAGCCTCATATTCTGCTCGTTGTGTTGGTAGCTTGAAAATTAAACCTTCCATGCGTACTCAAACATCACTCTGGAGAGCGAAACTTGTATATCCTGCCCACACCATCCTGAGTGGCTGAGCCATCGACACATAATTTCCAGACAATTGGGGTATCCCTCTGTTGGGAGGTTTAGTTAGGCTCGACAATAAAATCAGCCAATTGCTTGCCCTTGTTGCTCTTCTGGGCTCATAAAATATTATCAAATCCCATTCAACCGAGATGCCAATTTCAACCATCACCCAAAGACTCCAATCGAGTAGGAGTCTTTTGATCGGTTATCTGTAACACACAATTTATGGGCAGCAAAATAAGGTGCGAAGCTTTTGACTTGCCTTGAGCAAGGCAAGGCACAAACTTTTCTGCGTGGGAGATATCGAATTTCACATTGTAAACTGGCTGATAAAATATACAGGAAGTTGAACACCTCCCTCTCGGCTACCCAAAACTGCAGAAGAACAGCATGTTGGGAAACAGCAAGGTACAATATAAAGGGTCTCCCCAACGAGACTACCAGACGAGGGAGGGTAATGGAGGTGCCTTTGATTTTGGCGAAGAGCTCTTCAGCTTCAGGAGTCACCATTCAAAACTTAACGTTCTTTTGATTGCTTGTGAAAGAAGTTGACACTTATCTCCCGATTTCGAGAGAAATCTGCGCTAAGCAGCCAAGCATCCTTCAACTTCTGAACTCCTTCACACTCCTGGGTGAAAAAGCTATATCGAGCCACGGCTTGCACCTTATCTGGATCGCCTTCAATACCCCCTCGTCAACCAAATATCCCAAAAAATTTTCCAGAGGTTACCTAAATATGCACTTCTTGGGTTTAATTTCATTCTGGAAGTGTCGAATGTTGTTCTCGAAATTTCTTCAGTCCGAAGGGATGGTCATGGCTAATTTGCTTTTGATGATCATGTCTCAATATATGCTTCGACATTCCGACCAATTCTGTTGAAGAAGACTGCCATTACCAACCTTTGAAACGTGGCTAGGGGGCGTTTCGTAGACCAAAAGGCATGACTTTTAACAATACAGACCATTTGTCTGTCACAAATGCAGTTTTATCCTGTCCTCGACCTTCATGGGGTTTGATGGAACCCGAAAAGCATCAACAAGCTATCACTTGATGTCCAGCGGTCGAATCGACCAGATTGTCTATCTTTGGAGAGGAATGGGATACCTTTGACAATGCTTGTATAGTCAGTGTAATCGACACACATGCGCCAGATCCATTTGGCTTGGGAACTAATACACATATTGCCACCCATTCGGTATTGGCCATTCCCTGAGAAAGCCAGCCTCTAGTAATTTTTTCACTTCCGTCGTCCGCCGCTTGGCTTCTGACTGGACCAAGATTCCTCTTTTTCTGGACTTGCGGGCTGGTTAGGGGATCGACCTTCAGAGCATTGCTGGGCTTCGACGGCATCGATTCCTTGGCACTCTTTCGAAGAAAAGCAAATACATCTTTGAATCTGACAGCAATCATCTAATTTCCTGACCAAGGAGAGGATCGATCGATTTTCAACCCAACTGTCCTTCCGGTTTATCGGATCGATTCTTCAGGAGCATCTGAGGTCTCTGGCTTTGAAAGCAGCTTGTATAAGCCATGAACAGCCATTGCTTTTGTGAAGCCATGCACCATCATTACCTCTCCGATTTCTCTTTTTTGGGCGGTTGGACGTCACATTCATCCTTCTCCTCCCCCGAGAAGGCGCTTGAGAGTAGTAAAGAATACACTCTCTAGCCGATGCTTGTCTCCATGAATCGAACCCAATCGTTTTTCTTTCAATCACAGACAAAAACTTGAGGAGCATGAGGATGGGTTACAATCACAATTTTGAGATACCATGAGAGTGGTCGACCAGAATAATGTTATAAGCGGTGAGTCCCTTGACCATCAGGAACTTTATTTCAAATGCCTGCATGTGTCACGATTTGCCAAACCGCACTGGGAAGGTAACGATGCCTACGGTGACTCACCCCTCCCAAATCCGAGATCGGATGTGTTGCCTATACAAGGTCATCGTCATGTACTTAAGCTTGGTGAGACATCCCAACTTATGATATCAGACGAGCTACCTGTATCATGAGGATTCGTTACCTTCTTTTTTTATATTGCCACTTTATCTCTACTACAGTGGATCATCGGTGGTAATCGAACGGATCCTTGATCCTTCGAACATTAATTAGAACCTCTGGAAAGTGTTCATCGGCCTGGACGGGCGCATCTTTGCTACTTTAGACTTCTCAAATAGTCTTTACTGCCTTGATGGTTTGGACACGGAGACAAGCCACCAGCTATCATGTGGATACTTTCAGTATGGGTCACATCATCTCCTTTGGCCTCGTCCCCTTGGCCTTTTTGACTTGGCCCTTTGATTAATGGGCGGGGATTTTGCCCTCGTCACCAACTCTTCTAGCTTGTTTCTCTAGAACATGACAACTATTGCATAATTGCCCGATATCTTGATGTACTTGCAAAAATTTATTCTTTGTCTCGAAACTTTTTCTTTGTTTTCATTGTGTGGATCTTCAATTTCCACCGTCCTCATTTCTTTATAAATCTGAAAAAAATCCTTCGTTAAACTCGTACCTAGGACCATTGCTTTCCCACTTACGCTTCTGGTTTCCTCGACTTGTCGATAGACCAGGTTACTCTGCCTTCGTCGGTCTCCTCCACCCTTGCTCTGACTAGCCTTGTGGGAGGAACCGCCAGATAGGGCTTGGGCGAATTATCTGGTGATGTCCACCTCTCGCCGATCACTTCTGACACTGAATCAGACTTCTTCAGCCGAACTGTATCTTCAGCCTCTCGTAGGGGCACTCTTTTAAATCTGAGCAACCCTTTTTCACGAATTCAAACTTGAAATCTAATCATCATGAAGGCCTCGAATGAAACTATAAAAAAACATCCTGAGACAGGCCCTGGATTTGAGAGCTTCATGATTGAACCTCTTAACATAGCTTCGCAGCGAATCACCGTTTCGCTGTTTGATCGAGCCAAGTGTATGCTACCACTTCTTTCTTGGCGATTAGCCATGAATGATTGAGAAAGATTCATAATAATTCAGTGAAGTTTTGTGGATGACCCAGAGGGAGTCCATTAAACCACTTTTGAGCTATGCCTTGATAGCGTTGGCTGGAAAAATCGACACATGTGCATCGTCCGCTGGTGTGGTAAGCACAAATGCTTATACATAGCCAAGTGATCGTCAGGATCTGATGTTCCGTCATACGATGCTATCGTCGGAACTTATTCTTTGGCTTTGGAGCCAATTAATAGATGCAGAGAGAGGTGATGTTGAGTAAAGCGAGATTTCGAAGCCTTTCCACATCGGATGGCTGTTGATTGCCCATACCATTGGCTGGTAGGTGGCTGGCAGTGACCCTGAGATAGAGGGTGACCTTGAGACAGTGGGTGACCCCAATGTCGAATCGCTGCTTCTTCCCCCCAGAGTATGTATAAATTAAGAGATCAGGATCTCGAAGACTCTGATGGGGGCTCTCACCCCGAAATACTGATAAGGTGGATCTTGCATGACAGGAGTCGATCCAGAACCTGAGTACTTGTGGACGTGAGTTGAGTGGAAGCTCTGGCTTGTTTCTTGGCTTCCAACAACCAACGGACATCCATTTTTTGAAGTATTGGCTTCTGGCCTCAATAAGCTGCCGAGCATCATGGATTGGTAGCTTGGGACACGTGCTGAGTGGGACTAGAATGGGATTCTGCTGAATGAACGATGCGACTTTCTTGCATCTGTGATTTCTTCGGAGGGCGTTCGCCTATAAGCTAGCTGGAGTTTAAGTGGTTGCTTGGCCACTGGCGCGTGCCTTCTCAGTATTTGAAGGTTTTTTGCTGGAGTAGCTGTTTAATCGCATAGTTTTCAGCTTGGGAACGGAGGAGTACTGGCCCCTCGATCACCTGCTTACTTTTCCTTTTTTCCAACTCTCTTGACCATCAACAACTCGACTGCTTTGTCTGAGCTTGCTGAAGGTCCTGGACCATTCTGGCTTAGAGTCTTAAACACTCTCGAGATTTGACGCTGGGTGGCCAGATGTCCATCATATTCCCGTTTGAAATGTAGACTGTTGAGTCGTCTACAGTTCCTCGTCGTGGCCTCTATCTAGGTCCTCGTACCGTCCGCCTCATCAGTGACGAGTGGAGGGTCTGGATTGACTCAGTGTCAGCTCCGAAGAGCCTAGTTCGTGTAGCTTCAAGACTGTTTCTTGATCAGACATGACTAGACGCCTCCCCACAGACGGCGCCAAATGTTGTTACAAGAGTAACGAGAGATGTGAGATGGAATACAAGGGTGATTAGGCTCTCCCTAGTCACGCCTGATGTGAATCGGATGATCTAAAGTGAAACGTCGAGAGGTTGCGAACCAGAAAAGCTCTCGACTCAGGGACCCTGGACTGAATGCTCTGGATAAACAGACCTCTGGACTTCGTAGCTCTGGACTGAACAAGCTCTCGTCCACAGGGCTCTCGTGCAACCTGAAACAAAGGAGAAATCTATTGATATCCCCCCTCCATGCTTAAGTCAGATACTGAGCCAAAAAGGTAAAAAGTACGAAAGTGGAGTCAGAGAATCTCCCTTTTTGTGTAAGGAATGTCAGAGAAAATGATTGATGGTGAGGGGTCTGAAAGACGTAAATTGGGAACAGTGCAATTAATGAGGTATTTATACTGTTCCTAAACAGTGGCTTGGACTTTATTCACCTTAGAGGCCCATGATTAGGTTACTAGGGTTTCCCTTTTAGGTTAATTTCCTTAGTAGCTCCATCATTCTTCAGTAAATTATACCTTATCAGAGTAGACTTCGCTACAGCTGCGTGATTTGAGGGGTACAAGTCACCCTATTTCATGCTTACGTGGCATTTTATAGGGTCCACGTCACCCAACTCAGATCCAGGCGGATCCAACTAGGATGCCACATCAAATAATATGTGTAATGAATAAATATGAGTTAGGATTTTAAGATATTAGAGAAGCAATATATAAATATAAAGTAATAAAAATTAAAAGTTGAAATTAAGAGGAATAATATATATACAATAAATACATGTCATTGTGAGTATGAAAGTGATTGGAAAAAAAATATTCCAATATAAAGCCATGTGTCGAAGTATGTGAGGCGATGTTTG
>SNQN01001116.1:39595-52678 GCA_008642245.1 Bassia scoparia
AAAAAAGAGAGATGGACATTCGCTTTTTATTTTTACCAATTTGTTGTATTTTGCAGAGACAAGGTGAGAAGAATTACATATATTCATTAATGATGTTACTAACCATTGTTCTCTTGTTTTGTTTTGGCATATTCTATCCGCATATGTATATATTTGCTTAACACAAGACCGTGGAAAGTTATGCGTATCACATTAAAAGTCGGATATCATGGACGACCGGTTTTTAAGACACCTTGTATATTGACTAAAATAAAGCGATCGCCTTGTCCATTGTAAAAGTCTTCGTTGGTACATATAGTAAGTCCAACTTAGTAATCTTTAGGGCTAGTGCGCTTTTTAAAAATTAAGGTTACGATATATGTAAAGTTGTGTGCATCCAATAAATCGTGCTTAATGAATTAAATGAGACCGAGTAGAGGCCGCTACATGCGGGCGAATTGGGTTCGATCTGATTCGTACCATGTCCCCGAACCCACGAACTAGTTTACTGGCATAGAACTGGGGCCTTAATTTGGCACAACTTCGGAGCGTCCGTGGCAATAACCTTTATAGGACCGGTTGGCGGACTCCCCCTACTCAGACAACACTACCCCAACGCAACTACGTGCGGACTCCGTGGCTCAAGCCCACGCAAGCACTCCGATGTAGTATAGCAAGCCGCGCCGACCGCTATACGCGAGGGCGCGGCCACCCTACAAGTCTGGCGACTTTTCCTAATTTTTTGGAAAGTGAGCTAGCTTGCCAGGTATATATGTACTAGAGCGTATATTACCGCAGAGAGTAGGGCAGCGTCTATATACGCTCCTTTGTTAGCGTATATACGCTCCATACTAAGCAACGTTGTCAACTTCGAATTGGATTTTCACTCAATTTTGGGGGGTAATGTCTACCTATTTCAGCCGTATTTGCACGATCGGATGGAGGAATTGTGTATTGGCTAATGCATGGTGCTTTCAACACGACTCAAACGCATCGTAGATGTATTTTTTGTTTTTTTTTGGGAGGAAGTTCCGGTGCTCCAATGATACCTAGAGTCGCATGCATAAACACAAACACATACATTACATGCATAAACACAACACATTACATACATACAAACGCATCATGCATTCATACATAAGTCTCTATAAGTATACAAAACACTGATTCCATACATTTCTACATAGCTGCATATCAATACAACCGTCGTTTTCAAGGCTAAGTGTTCCTAGTTTATGAGGTGCACCTCCCAGTCCCACTAACCATCCTCCTAGTTCATTGAAGCGATACCATTGGTCAATATTCTGAGACATGATGATGGGTGTCGCCGCCTCGGAGGAAGGCTCATGGAAGCACTGGACTGCTTGGTGGCCTGATGCGGAGGGGTTGAGACACAGAACTGTGATCCCGCCTTGAAACGCAAACTGGGTCGAGAACTGAACATGAAGAAGACGTGAGGTACAGACTGCTGACTTTGTTGACCCTGAATACAAAGCAGGGAATAAGCCATTTCAAAAGCTAAGCAGTTGAACATAAAACAAGAAGCGCGGGTTAAAGATAACATGCCAATGAGCTTGTCGAGTTCTTCAAGTTCATTTCAAGGAATCAATCACCTCAGCGTCGCTCCGATTCCCGTCAGGTTAACTGAAGGCATCACATAGTGTTAACTCACTAAGCGAAAATGAAATCATAGAAGAAACAAACATAATACTCACTCCTCGAGTCAGGTGGCAAGGAACGGGTCGCATGCAGCTCATGCCTCCAGGCGCCTCATACCAAGTCTCCTGTACTGGACCGAATCGACCATCATATGATGGTAAGATCAGCGAAGGAACAACTCCATCCGCCAATCATGCTACAAAACGGGAAAAGCTATTAAAAAATGGCATTCGCAAAAACAAGTCACGAATACAAAGAAAGTGCAAGTACCTGGGCGAGGAATGACCTTTGACAGCATGGGGTCATGCGAGGGATCAAACTTCACTATAAGCCACACCCTGGGTAATTAGGAGTTGTGATCAACGGCTCAAAGAGCAATTTTAAGTGCCCGCAGCAGGTGATATGCATCATCCTATTCGGAGGATCTGCAGGACCACAGAAAATCTTCGAGCATACTGCCTCACTACAACTTCACAACAGATAGAACACCGCGTCAGTAGGCGATCTTGAACACCCGACGAGTCACGTCATGGAAGCGCTAAGAGCACTGAATGATACTTCGGCATAAAAGGACGAAAGTGCCTATGATTTAAAGAGCAGGGAAATGTCACAAGTATTGAAAGTTGAAAAGGAGAAGAAACCCAGGGCAGATTATCTACCTCGTGCCTTCATACGTTTGATCTCTCTACGAGTGTCTATCAGAAGCATCTTGGGGTTCAAAGAGTCTGACGCCGCGCCCAACCACAATAGCAGAGTGATACTGTGGGCAGAGAGCGCTGGGGGCCTAGAGGGCGAAGATTTACGAATTAGCCCCAGAGCTGCAAAACTCACAAGTAAGTCAACACGTTAAGTGAAGAAAGACAAAGATTACAAAGGACAAAGTTAATACCTGATCACCCGCCACGGGCCTCTAATCGCCACCTCTACCGACAATCTAATTGCAGCAGCTTTCTCATGCTCACAAGCACGAGCAAACCTGAACGTCCAGTCGTAATTTTGAACGAGTCCAAATCCCACGAAGAACAGGTAACGCAATTGCAAACGGGCTTTCAGCCCCGGCATCCGGTACCAAAAAGCTGTTGATCATCACAGCAAGAAATGCGAGCTCAGCTGACTCAGAACATGGTGTCCATACCCTAATCCCTACATAGAGTATCCCCAGCTCACATGCTTCTCTTCTTCGAGAAGGAAGACAAAATGGGGGCCAGCAGCTGAGAAAGTTCCTCTGAACTAGTGTTCAGAGAAGGGTCAATCACCACAGGTTGCACTGGCGTGAAAGTCAGGCTGTGAGCATTAAGAAAAGTCAAAGGAGGGTGTGAGTCAGTTCACCCCACGGAAAGTTGAAAGTTGGTCGTTGCCAGAACCACTCCAACAATGCAAGAACGAAGGATGATGAGCCGTGGTCGGTCATGCTTTAATAGTTTCTACGAAGATGGAACCATATTCTCATGAGTCCCTAAATCTGTGATCGCGAGTGTTGTCCGAACAGAAAAAGTTGGACTTCCGTTGAGATGACCGTTATCCTCGCAGCTCATAATTTTCGTGAAGGAAAAAAACTCACATATAAGATGACCAATCACCGAAAAGGAAGAGAGAAGAATGATGTCTCAATCCCTGAAAGAGGGAGGAGACGATATATGGTTCCCCATGGCACCATATATAATCCGGAGACCAGTGGCATTTCCGCTGTTTTCCGACTGGAACGGAGTAGGACGTCTTCTAACCATCCTCTGAATCTCCTCCATAGGTTTCCGCCATCCTAACAAGAGAATACAAACAATTAGGAAAATAATCGGCAGAATTAACGGCATACATGGACAATACAAACACCTAGACAATGTAATAGCCCGCGAAGAAAAAATAGCCTTAAGGTTGATGCCACAAGCATACATTACACAAATGACTTTGGAATAAAGTTTCCTAAAGTTATCGTGTAGTGAAAACCAACATACATGTGAAAAGCAGCAAAGCAATTTTGAAATTCAAGGCTATAATTACAAGTGGAGTAGCTTTGGAAAAGTTTCGAAGTTGTATGTATGAACAAGAACAACAGTGGCGATATCAAAGCCTACATTACACGATGGTTTTGAAAACAATGTTTAAGCTGTTCGTGTATGAACAAGCGGAATGTATTCGCAAGATTCGGAGGCTAATACATTATGTTGAAACATGAAGCATTCCCGAAATTGAATTCCTATACGGCTAAACACCATAGCACAATGTTTGAGTTTCAAAGCAATGAAAGCAATGGTTGCATTTCAATCACAACATCAAGATGCAAGTAATCATCAGTTTATGAGCTATTTGGTGTTTTTCTGCAAGCATACAGCATTTTTCATGGTCAGTTCATCAATATTCAAGGCCAAAATCCATCAAAAGTTCACCACAAAAATAAGGAATTCACATCAAAAAAACTCCAAGCAAATCTAGGCCAAATATCCAAAGCATAATTTCAAACAAAAAATTTGGCAAAAATTGGATAAAGAAAAATTTTCGCCCAAAAATTAGGAGGTTTGTTCGAGCAACATTTGTTCAAATATCATTAGGCTTCATTCTCAAATTCAAAGCAAAACAAAGCACGGAGCATCAAGCATACGACAAGTACACAATGCCAAACATTTGCAAGCACAAACATGAGCAAATTCAAAGCAAGTTGAGTCCATTGAAAGATAAAACCCTAAATCTGAAAAAATGAAGACAAAAATTCAAGAATGGAAAGGGGATTATACCTGAAATTTGAGGTGGTATCTTCATAGGAATGCTTCTAACTTCTTTAGGCTGAAATTAGGCAATGAATTCGTGCAAGACTTTGTGAAAGAAAAAGGCAAGAAAGGCTCAAAAATGTTGCCAACAATGGCGAAATGACAAAAGCAAGTGAGCAAGCTGGAATAAAACACGCCAAAAAGCAGCGTATATACGTGAAGTTCTGCGTGATATACGCAGATACTGCGTATATACGCAGGTCTTAAGCGTATATACGCTTCCACTTGAAGCCTCGTGCCTTTTCTTTGCTTGTCGCGCATTATTTCGTCAATCCAACGGTTCGTTCAAAACTCCCGGGATATCAGGATAACTTTCAAAAACTTGCAAAATACAACATTACCCTCCAGCACAGCAAATTAACCAAATACCCTAATTGAGTGGAATCAGAGTTCTTCAGGCATCAACGTCGGACATTTCAAAGCAACTCCAAAGCATACACACTTTTCTGGGTTTTAGGAATCTTCTCTCGCTCCAGAAATTCCGCAATACAATTCTTTCGGGTCTACGATTTTCTCCCCGCTACAGAAATCTCAGGCAACACGTCCTTTCGGGGTCTACGTGTTCTCCCGCTACAGAATATCTCAACAATAATCATCTTTCGGGTCTATACGATTTCTCGCTACAGAACAATCTCAAGAGATCATCTTTCGGGTCTATCGGTTTCCTCCCATACAGAAAATCTCAACAAATACAATCTTTCGGGGTCTACGATTTATCTCCCGCTACAAGAAATCCATCACAACCATCTTGCGGTCTTGGATCTTCTCCGCTACAGAAGTTCCGCCAGCAATCCTCGGTTTTTGGAATCTTCGTCCGCTCAAGAAGTTCCGCGCAACTCTTCCGGGTTTGGAGTTTTGCTCCCCCAATAAAATTCCAAGCAAGCAAATCAGACCGCACGGGACACGGTTAACAGGTAAACTGGAACCTTTGTTTTGCATGGGACGCCCAGCGAAAAGAGTAACTCAGGGTGCAGAACGTTCTTGAGTTGCCCTCCGTCACGGAATCGAATCTTGACTTTCGTCTTACAAGACAATCGTTCTCCAGACTCAGTAAAATGGGGCTCTGTAGACCCAAAAAATGTCTCCCAGAAAGAGTATCAGTGATGAAACATACCGCGTCTCGCGAGTGTTTTCGACTAGAAAAGATCTTTGAACTCACAAAAGTGAAATACGTGGGTCCATATTCGGAACTATTGGCAAAGGACGAATAAAAGGGGCAAAACAGTTTTCTTTTATATTATTTTAATTATTTTCTATTTTTTAGGTTTTCTTTTCTCTTTTTAGGATTTTTAAAATAATTTTATTGGTTATTTCCATAATCATTTCACAACTCTCCTTCACATTTTTCTGGAGTCACCAGTATTTAGATTTTTTTCTGATTTTTTTCTACATTTTCTTGATTATTTATAAGTTTTTATACGCAGAAATACCAAAAACAAACAAATACACAAAAATACTGCCGGAATAATCGTGGAACCATATTAGAACACCTAGACTCCTTGCTTGGAGACAAGGGTGTCTAGGTGCAGTCCGATCAAGGGAAATCACGAAATAAAAATCGGAGGAAAATCAAATAATTTCGAGTTTGGGAAAAAAAATACGGGAGAAAGCTCGCGTATATACGCAGAAGCCTGCGTATAATACGCAGCCCCTCATGCGATATAATACGCAGGCTACTGCGTATATACGCGAGACCTGCGTATATACGCAGACCACCTGCGTATTACGCAGACCTCTATACGCGCTACTCTACGAGCTACCTACTGCAATACGGGGTTTTTTCTCCCCTCGTTTTTTCCCTCGTGCCTATAAACATGCCTGCCTTGCTCATCTCGGACACACACGATTTCGGGAACACACGTCCATTCTCTCTCTCAAACACTCTAAACACATTCGTTATTGGAAGTTCAAAGCATCGATTCTTTTTGATCAACAAGCAATAACAAGGTTTATTTCTGAGTTACTCGCCATTAAACATACTCCTTTTTCAATCCAATTAATAACTATTACGGTTTTTGATCTAATTAACAAACATGTAGAAAACCACTATTTAATCGTTCCATGTAAATATGTAGGATTTTCATTAATGTTTTTCAATGTTTTTCATTGTCTTTTGTTTTCGTTCTTTTTATTTCATTTTCATTATTATTATCACTTGTCAAATACTAATGATTTTCTTATCCTTTGTATAGCGTTCAAGGACGGAAGATTACATTTCGCCTCGTTTTTTATTAATAAACTACATTTGTTTAGTTTGTCTTTATATAGCGATCAAGGCGGAAGTCGTTTCGCTCGTTTTTTATTACGAACTAACTTTGTTTTGTTTGCAAGATCAGGGTAAGATTGGTTTCGTATATATATTTTGAAGTTCATATACTTCACATTGTCATTGTGTATAATTTGTATATATGTTGCTAAAACAAGACCGGAAATTATGTATCGAATCACTTTAAAATCAGATTAACTATGGCAACCGGTTTTTAGGCACCGTTTTAACTTGATTAATTGCAAAGTGTCACAATTTCTAGGTTAGGTAGTCTCTTGTGCATAATAGAAACACCACTTTCATAGTAATTTTAGGGTTAGTACGCTTCTAAGGTGCTAAAAAAATGTAAGTTATGGTGCATTCAATAATCGTGATGAATGAATTGCAAGAGACCGAAGTAGAGGCCGCTACATGCGGCGAATTGGGTTACAGATCTGATCCTACCATGTTCCCCGACCCACGAACTGGTTACTGGATCAAACGTGGGCCATTAATTTGGCACCAACATTTCGGGCGTCCGTGAATAACCTTTTATAGGCACGGTGGCGACTCCCTTACTCGACAACACTACCCCAACGCACTCACGTGCGGCACTCCGTGGCTCAAGCCCACGCAAAGCACCTCGATGTAGTACCAAGCCGCGCCGCCCCGCATACGAGGCGCGGCCCACGTCCTACAGTTAAGCAAATATAACTATGAGAATCTTCCAACTAAATGTAAATGGGACAGTTTGTTTAGGAGATGAGCTATCGTCCCTAAGCATCAATTTGTCAGTGGATGGGCTTTTTAAATAGGCTGCAAAACTAGGACAGATTAGCTAAGATGGGGATTTGTTCTATATTGGTTGTTTTGTTGTTGTGGTTCAGCTTCTGAACACTCGAGACATTTGTTTTTTTTTTCTTCCTTTCACACAAATTTGGAGTCAACCTCATCATTGGATGGGTAGAGCAGAGGGTGGACAGTCTTCAGAGCTACCTATCATCGGATTAAGCGCTGTAAAATACCCTTTTAGAAAGTGCATGTTGAAGTACGTTGTTCTTGCAGCAATCTATTGGATTGGGAAGAGTAGGAACACTGTGTTCTGGCAGCAGGGACAAGTGCATTCTGATAGTAGTTGCTAATTGTACTTTAACAAGATGTTAAGTATCGACTGTTAACTATTTCTTCAAAGAGAATTAGGTTGTCAGGGAAAAATAGAAAGTGGATCAGGAACATTAGGCTTTGTTAGGCGTTGTTGTTTTGGTTGTAATGCTTTTTTCCTCGTTATGGGGCTTTGTTGTAAAAAAGTTTTTGGTGCTAATAAAATGGACTTATCTTATTAAAAAAATTAAAAATATATCAAATATAGATATAAATAATAATAATAATAATAATAATAATAATAATAATAATAATAATAATAATAATAATAATAATAATAATAATAATAACTACTTATTTCTGAAGTAAAACAAAAGCATCGACCAAATCCACTTCTTTAGAAATACTAATAACATTTCCATGAATTATGAAACAATACTATCAAGGCATGCAATACAACAGTAACACATGGTAACCTATAGCATTAGAGTTACTGTTCTAGCTTCACCTAACAACATGTCTCATGCAAACAAGTTGGGACACCCTCCTGCAAATCCTAAAATCTTCTACAAAACAACTTCCAAGCTCAAACCAATCACCACACCTTCCTCCAAACAATTCCCTACTTCGTAAAAGCATACTTCACTCCAAAATGTCTTACTCATCAAAGTTCGTTGAAGAAGTCCCAAAAAGTTCCCAAAAAAACCCCAAAAAAAATTTATTTTGGTCCTTCATGTTACGAGAAAGGTTCATGCAGCTCTGCAAGCCCACCATCCCTCAAAAGAGCTTTCACCCCTGAGAACGAAAAATCTCCAAACGCTGCCACTGTTTCTAAGTTCAAGAAGTTTTCTTTTGCAACTAATCAACGCAAGAGCAAGAGTGACAATAGTCATTCTTTCACGCGTGTGTGCTACGAGTTGGACAACACCTTTGTCGGGCTTAACAAGAAGTTTGTTGAGTTTGACAAGACGTACAAGTACACTCCAACATACACTCCCTTAAGGATTGGAAGTGCCCAACAAGCAACCACACCAACCCCCACTGCTCGTCACCCCCCCCCCCCTTCTGGTGGTGACAAGAGTAAAGGGAAACTAACAATTGCGAATCGTCTCACCTCACCCATTGCTGCTGGGGAGAAAGGAAAGGCCGACGACCATCGTTCCCCTGGTGGGGAAAGGGAAGAGCTTAGTGCAAACCGAAAATGGTGCTAGGCAATCCACACCATTATCTACTGTTGAGAAAGGGAGAGCTGACCGTGAACACTCCGAGGAGTTATATGACAAAACATCACTTTCAAGAGTGGTCGTGAAGAGCGAAGGGTTGGGAGACAAGGGCCACAAATTCTACTTGGAATCACACCCGGCGCGGACTCATCCATCGGGAGATGGCCCCATATAGCTCGACACTGCGCCGGCAAAAAAATAATCTATCTAAAGAGAGTTGACAAGTCATCGATGCTGAAGAACCCACTCACTGCTGGAATTCAAGATTAGATGTGTTTACAATACCGCAAGGTGAAGTTCGCAAAATAAATTTAACGATATTTGTCACAAGATTAAATTTAATGAATGAGATATTTGTTATTTTATATTTATTATAATATAAATTAATTTCATGCAAATAAATTTAATGATAATAGGTTTATTTATCGCAAATTACAATAATTTATTTTTTCAAAATATATTATGCTAATTTAAAGATTAAAGATGGTCAGTTTCTTTAATTTTGTGGAATTAAAGATTAAAGATTAAGGATGGTGATTGATTTCATGTGAAGTGGCTGACATGGATGTTTCTTTCAGCCGTAACTTTTGTTTTGGGTTTTAGACATATTATTGTTTAACTTATGTGTGAACAAAGTAGTATTTTTAACTAGATAATCTTTTAATAGCAACCACAATATATTATTGTATAATCAATTTTCATATTGTTCATGGCACTTGGAAGTTGTAATTCTGTGCCTTAATAAGTCTGGGATTTACTGGGTTGTTCAATGTTGAGGCTGGATTACAAGATTACTTATCAGTGATTTCTACTCGTCAAGGTTTTGAATCCTAAATTGAAATTTGTGCTAAGCAGTATAAAGTTGATTGCGGTGCAACTACATGCACATAATTGTAATTTTCTATCGATGAGTGTTATAACTAGTCGTTCAGTAGTATTTCGTGCAGAGACCCAAACTTCCAACACCGACTCGCAGGTTCAATGCAGCTCCAGCTGGTCACCGAGCTGAAGTTGGAGGAAAACGCCTGCAACTATTGGAAACTACTAGGTGACGCTGGTCCGCGGCGATTAGAAAGCGCCAGGAATCTACCAAGACATCGGACTCGATTCATCGGTAGCTCACAACAGTTACTACTTGTCTGTGTATTGAGCACAGTACACAACACACAAGAATGGGTAACAAGACTCGTGGAGAAGGGCAAGTGAAGAATGAGGTAACATCCACTGCGTTCGGGTAGGAAGATGAGGACTCATTCACTGACGTTTGAATCGCAAGATGTGATAATCGAATCCCTAACATGACTTCGGGTGCCTTAAGGAAGTGATGCACGTCAGGAACACCAACATCAGATGAGGACTACTCGTTAGCGATTAATTATTTAAGTTGAAGGGAACACCACTGCGTTCGCAGAGATTAAGTACACTCATTCCTGACAGTGGATGGGGAGAGATCGGTGGATATGAATCCCCCTTTAAACGACATCTGAAGTTGCTTAAGAAGTGTTGCAAGGAACACCATACATCAGTAGTGACTACTCGTAGGACTAATAGTTTATAAGTTTAGGAGTATCCGATATAGTAAAACGACAACAATGGCAATTGCCTTTTGTCTTAAACAACCTTTGCGATTGGGTTGGCTATAATGACCAGCTACATGGTTATAGAGTTACATGTACAATATTTAATGATTTGGTATCATTTAACATCAGTTCGTTTCTTTTGGGTTAGCTTGATCATAGACATGGACATCTTTTTGGCAAGTCTATTGGTAGTCGCGATCTTCATAAGTTGTTTTAGCTACGGAAGCACGACCACCTAAAACTATGTCGAGCTCAATCTATTACTAGCTATTGTTATCCTAATGAAAGTTGGATGTTTTGTTTAAGTATGTGGAATGGATGTTAATGTCTTATCTGAATTTTGTCATTCCAAACGTTTGACTTCGATATTAAAAAATCAGCATACTAGCACTAGAAGTTGTGCCAAAAATCATGAAATTTAATGCCTTCACTTAGCAATTATTTGCTCGACAACAGTAAATGTTAATGCGCATAATGGCTGTACATTAAAGTCTGCTGCAAACCAAGAAATCCTTGGAATTTAAGTATACTAGATCCAAGGACGAAATCTTGTTTCATTCGCTACGGGATGTCTTAGTCCTGATGATAATGCAAACCGTTATGTATAGCACCTTCTAGCGTTACCATATATGCCTAAATTTTTGGTCCTTTCTTCTGGCTAAGAGTGTTTCCAAGAGCGTAATGTAACTCGCTCATTAGTGAAATGCTACACCATGGGCAGTCCCTCGTGCTTCATAGTCAGTTCAGTAAGATGAAAACACAACCCATGTGTACAACCAGCTTATGAATTCAAACATGTTATTGTTGTAATCTCATTTCAAGGCTCAAACAAACTAACTATCTAGTTATTATCTTAAACTGTGCTGATCCATGAATGATGTATATTCAAAAGATGAATGCCAAATCCCCAAGGGACATTGGCGATATATGCTTCTTAATATCGTAATAAAAGACTCGTACTTGCTCTCTACAACTAAAAACTCCTTGTCCATGCGATGCATAATACGCTGGCATGACTTGCTCCTTTTTTCCAATGTCAAAACAAACAATCGATAAATATTGCTCATTTGAACCAAAAACCAACAGCAAACATTTTCCCTAATTTTTTGGAGCCTTTTGGGTAGATTTAATTCACAATATTGTTTTTGATGTTGCTTATCTTAAGCATTAGAAGAGCTTTGTGCCTCTTCCTTTTCCGTTCTATGTCGAAGTAAAATACTGTTGCTAAGAGATTGCGACAGACCATTTCCTTAAATTACCTCTGAGAGTTAAAACCAATATTAAAATATAACATGACTTTGAAAAACAAACTAATAGACCTTTAGAGCAAACAAACTCTCAACCATTGCGAAAAGATCAAATAACTATTGAAAAGATCAATAATGATTGAACGAAACATTGGAAAGAGCAGCTTTTACTGCTGCTCCGGGAACTGAATTTCATCCAGCTCGAAATGCAAATTCTCAAATGCTAGCGGAATACACAACACCAAACTTCATAAGACGTAAGGCGAGAACCATCAGAGAAATCAGAGCGGAAAAAATAACGGAAGACAACAGCAACTTAAAGGAACTTTAAATAACATGTGCCCCGCACATATTTATAACCGACCAAGATAAACTAGAGTCAAGGAAAACGGAACCAAGGTGAGTAAAGAGTCATGTGCATAACAAGTGGGTGTAATAGCCTTTAACAGGTGGTTGACCGAAAAAGACATAAACAACCCTTGATATACAACTTTTGTATATCTTACAGATATACTGTAAATRCCCCCTTTGTTCGTTTCATCCAAATCYTTTCTCTTTGAACATGGTAATGATGTGCAACAATAATACTTCAAATTGTAATCCTAACAAAGGTAGTTTATTAGAAGTTACTGGTGAAGGACATAGAATAATAATGATAGGTATAATAAGGGTAGTTTAGTCTCAGTGAAAAGAAAAACGAAGAAATTGAATAGGAGAATCGTTGTCGTAAATTCGTAATACTCATCAAATGCCTCCTACAAGAATTAATATATGATAAGTGATCTTTTGGACCACTTATTAGTGCATTTTTCTTCTTAATTTGGTCCTTAATTTGTCTCTTGATGCCTCACTTTAGACGATTTTTATTTACTTTGGTCACACTAATGTTTCACAGATATTTGGTGTGTCTTATGTACATTTTAGACATTTTTAGACACTTTTTTTTTACGATTCGTGTGCGTAGTCTGGATTCATATGGCCATAAATCTCTTCATACTTAACATTTTGAGGTGATTTTACTTGGATCTTAAAGATCTTTTCGTTAGCTTCGCAATGAATGGTCACAAGCTTAATTTCGATAAGTATTGAAGAAGTTACAACCTCTGCTAGAAGAATTCTCTAGTTTAGAAAGGCTGAGACTCCGTGCCAAATTTGGCCCGTCCATGCCAACTTAGTTAGAAAGGTCRAGATTGCTATTGTCTTGATTTTTCTCATTTAGCACGTCTACACCACTCTTGGCACTTCCGTGCTACTTAGGACAAACTTGGTTTTTCAGTTTTTTTTTTT
>SNQN01001116.1:52703-77085 GCA_008642245.1 Bassia scoparia
TTTTCTTTCTTTCTCTTTGGTGGGTCATATAAATACCACCCACCCTATCCCTATTGTGCAGTGTTCCAGAAGGTGAAACGAAATAGCAAACCATTTTAGATTTTTCTAATTGTCATCTGTAGTGCTCCTTAAAGTTGATCCTTCATTTTCACCTCCCATAAAATCTAGCTCTAAATTCCCTTAGAGACTCTTAGACTTTACTTCTAAACCCTCGACAACTCTCCATGTCATAAGTGCCACATCACTCCAACTGAAATCGATCTAGAACCGTAGTGCGGATCCCAGAGGTTACAATAACCTTCTTCCAATTGCAATTTGAAGCAAACTTCATCTACAAGTAACTTTCTCTCCCTAACGGCTTCTATTGTGCGGGCTTGATGGTTTTTGTTCTTTACAGTTAAAGTGCTGGAGGAACTGGGTATTATTGGTATGTTGTGTAGATGCTATGCTCCTAAATAAATTTCCGTTCTCGATATAAATACTGATTTTTTCGTATGTATTGGACGTGCACCTTGCTTAATTTAGATCTTTATCACCTCATTTGTCCTCGAACTTATTAATTATGTTATGATTTTCTCCGTTCTAGAGTCGGGGTTCCTGGCTTTCATGCCCAGGGTTGGTAGAGTAGTGTGTGTGGAAATTACTTCTCTTAGGATATTTTAAATGAAGTTGATGGGTGGAAATTCTTACCTTAAAATCACTTCAAAAACTTGAATAATTTTGGGTTATTTTTCTTTACTAGTTTATTAATGTAATAAAATTAAGTTTCTTGGTTGGATAATGTTGTTGTTTATGATGCGATTTGAGACTTTATAGGTAATCTGAAAATTTCAACACCCTACCCATCGAGGAATAAAAATCTCATGTGTATTGTTGCGGATTTGTCTTTCAATTTTGTTTTGATCTCTACAGGTCATATAAGGAAAGTTATATTTAGTGTTCGTATTCTTCAGGCTTAGCCTTGAGATGTTAGTAAAAGTCTGATTCCTTGTTATGATATCCCGATCAATATATATATATATCTGTGCGTTGGTTTTGATAACTATTGATAATCAACTATTTCTTATTGTAGTTAAAACTTATTCTTTTATTAGAACTTTAATGGTGGGGTGATTGAAAGGGTTTTAGATCCATCCGAGGAATGTGGGGGTGTTGCAATCATTATAGCTTTGAAGTTCAATCTCTGGATGCTTGATTCCATCAAGTGGGCCAGATTTAACATCGATAAATTATCGAGTTAGTGATACTCATGCCTCTCTTCACAATCTTAGTTTTACGTTTTTATCTAAATGAATCAAGGTTTGTGACTGATAAGTTCTACACTGAACCGAAAGAATGGCCCAAAACCTCAAGCTGAACCCAGTTCCGAAAATGGAGAATTCCATATAACAGGCTTTAGTTTATTTGGATTCCAATAATACTTCATTATTCACCCACTTTATATAGCAATTACATTAAATAATATTTTTCAATTAAAATAGCTCCAAGTTCTCTTTCAAAACATTATTTTAGTATAATTTCAAACTCTTAATATATATACCATCCAAAAGAGAGGTTATAATATAATCAAAAGCACACCTTTCAAATATAATCAAAATTTGATTTCCACTCTGGATGAATTAGATGTCATTTTGATTTGATTCCCTTGTGTTTAACCTACGATAAGGCAATTCCTCCACGTAAATATTACGTAGCTTCTGACTCACTCACAACGGAGCCGATTCAAATTTATTTCTGAGTTTTTATTTCGCTTCGACTACAGAAATAAATCCCACCTCATCTTTATTAAATAGCGTGCGTGAAGATGAGAATCTAGTCGACACTATCTCCACCTTAAAGGGAGATTCAAAGAATTATTAAATTATACATCAGTTGCGATATACGTTTACTATCATCATCACGTACTATGAATACATTTCCATGGCTTTTCTTATACTCAATATGTTACCCCAACCTGTAAATTAACCAAGTGGCGATCTTTGGAATGGTATCTCACTTTGCAATGTATCTCTTCTACGTATTAATCCATAATTCCTCTTCATCATTCGAGTTCTAAATATGGCTAGTGTATATATGTCTCATACACAAGAGAAAACGGATCCCTTAATAATTGTCTTCTAGTATTCGGCGGGAATAATATCGTATGAAGTGCATTTAAGTATAAGACAAATTAGAGGAGCGTACAAATGTGTAAAGTAGTGATTACAAACCTCCTACAGCTGCTTTCACCTCCTATCTGGGCTCCCTATTGCTAAATATACTTGCAATAAGAATAGAAGTTCGCAGGATAACCCTAATGAGTTTTGCCCTTATCTCTTCCGATATTATCACGTCATATCTTCTTCCAGTTCAGCCCGAGATCAGTCGAGACATGCCTTCTTGGTGTAATCAACTTGAATTTGCCTGTTTTCCCAATATAATATATATAAGAGTTATTAGCAATTGTAGAAGAGAGAAGAAAACAGGGACTCACTCATCAAATACCTTCGGATTACCAAAAAACACTTCATACTTTCGGCAATTGTTATTCTATTGGTGTGTTTTTTTAAGCATTATGGTCAGAAAGTCATTCACAACACTATTTACTCCAAATATGCTTCTTTGTGATTTTGTTCATATATTTATGTCGTGTAACCAATTATGAAGACGAAATTGGCGGGGCATTTCACAGAAAACTCATTACAACCTTATAGGCACATTGAACTCAATAATTATGTCGGTGAGAAGATTCCTTCTTTCTAGCTATAAAAGCACCCAAACTCAAAGGACGTGTCTGTTAAATACGCTGGTCATAGGACCCTTTTCGATATCCAAACTATTATTGACGCCCGGGTTTCGCAACTTTATTTTCTGTGGTAACCACAAAGCCTTTGAGATCCCAGAGCTTATTTATAAGCATTGTTAGAGTAACTATGTCTTACTATTTTAACAGCTGAGCTCTCTGAACAACAGGTTCACCATGTTAAAGTGTGTTGTTAAACATTTCTGACCATCACATCTCATACATTACCTCTTCACTTTATATCACTGAAGATATAGTGTTCGGAACTATATCTATATCCATCTTACACATCTAGAAAGGGCCGTTAACTTTCCGGTGAGAGCTAGCACCAAATAAATTAATGACTTGTGTTTGATGACTTCAGTGCTCGCCAATCATATAATGGTCATATGTGTGTAGAGATGATAACCCATTCTCTTTTTGTTACATTGTCATTATACAATGAAACCTTTTCACATTTTGATCAAGGAAAAAAACATGACTTTTTTAATGCGCCAGTTTTTTTTTTTAATATAACCACTCAATCAGACCCTTAAATGATCAGCCGTACTACTGGAATTCTACACATTCTTATCTTTCTCATAGCACGCGCCTTTTCCTTTTGCTCCGCCGTATAATATTTCCGCCTTTAATATATGGTCGTTCTCCGCCCACTCTTCATTACAATTTCCCTCTTGGTTTGTAATTTGAAAATTGTCAATATTACTCTCAGTTATTATGAATGATTAGTTATCAAGCCCAGAAGGGGAAGAGATTGGTAATGGAACGTTGAATTTCATTCCAATGAGTTTAGAAATATAAGAAAGTAAGGCTTATAAGGGCAGGATCAGATCGATGGTGCAATTTAAATAAAGACAAAGTTGATTATAAGATGCGTGTTTGGTCCAAAACCATAATAGTCTTTTAAAAATAAAAAATACCTTAGCTACAAATAATCTGGCATTTTTCACAGATTTTTTCCAAATAAAATCCTCCTAAGCAGAGTTAGCTAGCTCATAAAACTAAATTTATAGATACAATTTTTATGAAATACCCTTGTTGAGTATACATATGATATATATTTTAAATATAACTACATTCAATAAAAGTCTCTAATTTCATCCAAGAACCTAGTTACTTTAAATATGCCCAAAAATTAGCTTAAAAATGTCTCAGTTATAAACTCAACGGGATAACGAGTACTTTTGTTTGGCTCCAAATACGCCTTTACAGTTAAGGTACCTCGACACAGGTAGGAAGGATCATCAGACTCATCAATTATATATCCCCATTTCAGATACCAGGTTGAGTGAGCGCGAAACAAGACCAAATGAAGAGTTCAAAAAGTTTCAAATCTCATGTTCTGGACTATTACTATGACTAGAGGACGTCTATCCCAAATGATAATAGGTGACTTCGTGAAACTAGCTAACGAAGTACAAGCTTGAATTCCTAATCTGAAAATTGAGTAGTAGGTGTAGTCTATTGGTGGGGTGGAGAAATTCTTCGCACATCTCGCAAATTCGTGTTAAGAATGGGCGATGATGACTCCGAAGCCATATCTGAACAGAAGGAACCCCAAAGTCACAAATGTGCTTGTTCAATTTCTAATACTCTCCTGTATTCTGCTCGTTCGTCCCTTAAATGATGTATAGCCGTAATACGGATTGAAAAAGAAACATAACAACCCTAAGATAATACCTGGAGAATGTCCACCTACCAGAATGCATGAGAAGTCTACTCTGAAATATAAAATGTACGTACAAAGAAACAAACGGCTTATAGTAAGAGGGTAATCTGCCCAGTTGTAGAAATTTGGTGGATTTTGTTATTTAAATTTGTATTTGTTAAACCTTGCCGTACTTGTTGACAAAGTTAACTAACAATGTAGGCACATATAAAAGTGGAATGAATGCTAGACATGACACTAATTGGTTTTCCTCTTCTTAATGTTAGGTATTCAGGACAATATTTTATTGATGTAAGTGCATATTCTTTTCATATAAGTTTATGTCTCTGTACACATAAATATAAACAGGATCAACAAGTACGACGGTCGAAACCTCCGCCTTCCTTGTAACAGGTCTAGGTATAAGGTCCTTCCAAAATCTTCTGTGCTTGCCTCCCTTAGTTACATAGTTTAACACACTTTCTAGTTCAGATATTCGAAGCAGAAGCAACGACATATATGAACAAATATCCTGCATAGACATATTTCCGAAAAGTGACCATATAGATATAAGACCTAAGAGAAACTCCTTGATGAATAAGAGATACGTATAGCAGTTACTTTCTTTGCAGGTAGTATTTATGCGTGAATGTGTGACTGAATATATTGGACAACATCACAACAAGTTATAATTGTTTTCACTGGCGCGATATGTAAGAAGTAATACGTGTATAATAAATGCCAAAGAACAATAAGAATAAAATTATGGGTTGAAGAAGAAGGAAACTGAGCATAAATAGACTTGTTTCTTTGTATGCGATCTAAGTCGAGAATTCAATCGTGTGATATTAAGTAGATTATAATAATGTCGAGTAACTGGAGACAGAGTTATCCTTAAAAGTTTAGAGCAAAGTCACGTACGAATCCGAAGCGTAGGTATTTTTTTATACATTGTGGTTCCATTCTCGAACACTGCATGAGACCATGAGTGACGGCTGATGATGACGGACACCGCAGCCTTCTCTTTCTTCGTATATATTTTTTTATTTGTAACAAACAGCCGAGGAAGACCGCTAATTCTGGACTACTCGTCAAGCTATAAACAAATTCGAAAATAATATGTGCGTCCCTTAAAACCCTGATCGAATTAAAACAGGGTTAGATGTATGATATGGACATGATACAACACGCGCCTAATGTATGACCCACACGTGTTAGGCGATCTCAGCACTAATCTTGTCCTCTAACCTTCTTTGGTTCTTAATTTGTGCGAAATATGCCTTTATTTATAATTAAAATTATTCCTCACCAAATATAATATATAGACTGCATACATCGTATACAATTTTAGACTATTCTATCGTGCCTCCACAGATAATAGTCATCAAGATTGCCTTAATGTTATGCTACGTGTATTACTTGCTAAAATTGATCACACCGAGTATAATTTTTCTAGGCTTACCTACTTAGAGTTACTTGACTATTTGCGAGATGATTGAGACAAGGTCCCAAGTACTTAAGAGTACCAAGGCCTCAAAGAATAAAAAGAAAGGACAAGGCCCAAACATTGTATTCCATCAACTTGAATGAAGACTCTCAACATATATTCCGCTTCTATCGCCAATATTTATTCCGTGATGGTTCTCACCGATATCCTTCTCAAAATACAAAACGAAGTTCACCAAACATGTGCTACTTCAGTCAAACAACTTTCCTTTTACCCTTACAATAATTATATTAAGCATATTCTATTTTTATGATTAAAGTACAATTATTCATAAAATGAAATATCATTAAAATAATTGATCATAAAACATACTATAACTAACATTTACTGAGTACGACTATTAAAAAGTTTTCTCGTTTAACAAGAGCGGGACCACTTGCCCACTCCTGCATGTCAGTGTAAGGTGCCACGGATAATTGATACAGATGAACATACGTCGACATAAAATTTCACATATTCAAACCAAAACAAATGATATGCTTGTTTGTAATCCTCTTACCATGGTCCGAGTGAATGTGAATCTATACAAACTATACCAATCATAAACTAACTTTTATTAGGAGAAACTAGCGTGTTAGCCCCTGATGCCCGCACGTGTGTAATACCAAATCCTAGTAGTGCCGATGGTGAATCACCCTTGTTTTCATTCACACTTTGTATTGTTATGTATCTAATTCAACAGATAGAAATATTAATTTTATCGTGTATGCCATGGAAAAAACAATATATGAAATTATTCTTGATTCTTAAAAACTAGAGAGTGAAAGTTGGTTGAGACTAGGAACTATAGAAAAATTCTATCTACTTGCCTAAAATACAGGCGTCATCGTTCGTTGCTATATAACTAGAAAACAATATCTACTTGGTTTTCGCTAAATAGGTGAAATATAACATCATACATGGCGCAGGTTTTGCATTGATTTGGGATCTAAGGTGGTCATCTTGACACTATTGTTATGCTTCTGCAACAAAGTGTCATGTGTATAAGTATTCTAGTTACAGATAAGAAAACCTTTTATATTAGATTTGTTATAGATAGAATACGATTATGCCATAAAATTATATATTCATTCCTATCGAGTTTTAGTAGTAAATTTAAAAAAGTCATAATTATCATTATTTCATGAGCTTGATTAGAACGACAGTCTTGAGCCAAACCGTTATAACACATAAACACGTATAACACTCCTTCGAACTCCTTATATAACCTTTATAGTACGATGAAGTAGATGCTCAGTCAGTCTCACTAACAAAAACCAATACGACATTAAGATTATAGGGAACCTTTGCAAGTTAGACCTTTACGTAAGTGATACTAGTGTGATCAATATAACCAGTGTAAATCCATAAAACCAACCTTCATTGATTGAGGACATGAGTTTGCAGAAATTATAATAGTTGCCTCGATGATAAAGTCTTTGTGATTATCATACTTATAATTCATATAAGATGAATGAAGGGGAATGGAAGATGGTTGTCCCCCCTAACTTCAAAATAACTGAAATTACCCTTATAATCGACAGGCTAAATAAGGATACAATGCAATAAAATTTCTTCACCTAATATACAAAATTAAAGATATATGCAATAATTATACAATATATATACCTAATATTGAACCAAATACCACTACCCTCTCTTAATTATGGAAAAAAAAAAGTGTACAATCACACGTCTAAAAATTTCCTAACCATATTACACTTAACATAAAAGTAAGACAGTTACACTAGTACCTTACTTGTTTTCCAAAAATAATGAATGGCCTAATATTTAACAAATGAAAACTTAGAGATCGTAATTCTAATCAAATATAAAAAACATACTCTGAAATAAAACAGTAATATGCAATTAAATATTTCACCGTAATTTAGAAAAATTTCATTTTTTAACATTTTTTAAATATATTCTACATAACAAAGCAGTGTTATTCGTGGACCGGAGTCAAACAACATAAAAAGTTCAAAATTAAAGTTCATCTCATTGTGCTTTTAATTGTTAGATAAAAATATAATGAGCTAAACCTTAAGTTAGGCAAAGAAAATAGAAAAGATCTAATCAAATTACTCCAAAATTGAAAAAAAAAAATGCACTAAATAATTTAATTCTAACTTGAAATTTTTGTTTTAAAGCATTTTTGAATTAACATGAGTACAAAGCACGCTTGTGTGTCTATACTCTCCTCGGTGCTATTCCATAAGTTTGAGGGGGAGGAACTATGGCCATATGTCGCGCCTATCAACAAAACCATACAAATACCCTTCAAATGAATTGCAAATGACCAAGACTATTTAAAATGATCGAACCAAAGAGAATCCCAAGTTTTTATTTGACGAGTTTGTCAATATATAAAACACCTAAGTATAAAAATGGATCAAATGCTCAAAGTCCTAAATCAATTAAGAAGGTATATAATGCTATATTGCACATACCTAACGAAAAAATGAGTGTCGTAGTCCAATTATACACGCGTTAAAAAAGAGTTACAGTACCTATGTGTTAAGATTTGTTTCTGTTTTTGTGTACCCCAATTACAAATACCGGACTAACATGTTATGGTAAATTATTACATGGACCATTGATACATATATCACCATAAACTTATCACTTAAAAAAAGGTACTTCGTATCAACATAATTGAAATTGTGTTAAATTTTTTTATTGATAATGAAACATATAAAGGAAATTTGTGTTTAAAATATTCTAAGAGAACAAATTGTTATGATTAGATTATAATAAATACTAATAGGACATCTTGAAATAATAGAGGTTCCGCGCATTATGTAGCACAATTTTGGCGTTAAATTAATGCAGGATAAATGTAATTTTCCGATCCAACAAAAGTTCGCAATAAATATAACGGAGAACCCAGTGATAGTAAAAATATGTCACTGGATATTTATTGATAAAAAGATCCCTCCAGACATTGATAATAGAAATTTCCACCATAAAATATATTTAGTTATGTGAGAGTAATCCCAAACATAATAATCATAACTGTACGTAATCACCTACATTATTTAAATTTTTTGTAATACTGTTACTACAACAAGTACATAGTTTTATAATATGAAGCGATCCTGGTTTTCCTCTTCCAAATTATAATTATTGTACATCAGTGCACGCCACGACGGTGCATTAAGAAGAGACAATATAAGTATAAAACCTAATTAAACAGTCTGATGATAAATACATCTAATTTTCTTTATTTGTTTATTTCCTTTTCCTTTAACGAGGCCCGTATACATCTGTTCTTAATTCTAATAATACCATATAATTATTATATTAGTTTTTTCTGTCAAGCCGGTATTTGTCCCTACCGGCCGAAATGTATACTTAATTAATGGAAATAATTTGGCATATATTTCGTCGAAAAAATATAGACCCCTAATTACTGTTTCCCCATAAACCAGCATCATTTAGTAATGTTTTTAGGTTCCCGACAATCAACATTCGACTTCTAAGATCTGACACAAGGATACTCATTCCCGAACTTCATCTACATCAACTCTTTTGTTACCAACCTATCGTTACATTGTGGTGCCAAGCTGGATCGGTTCTACTGAAGTAAAATTAGATTGATAGCATTCTTACTGATCATGATGATGTTATATACACGTTGTTTTTATTGTCATGCCAATTATATTACCAATGCCTCGTAGCACACAAATTGCGGAAATACACGTCCCACAAGATTCCAGTCCATTAGCTGTTTTTTGGTATGGTAGCTTATACTCTGTTATTGCTGACTAATAGTTGTACACATTAATCAGCACGAATTCGCAGGTTATCTATTTAGACTATAGAGACAAGAGCATATTATAGTTTTGAACAATATAACGAACAGAATGATACACCTAGTTTGAGTCAGATACAAACAATGCAGCAGAGCGCAGAGTTTACCCATTCGCATATTTGTCTCCTACATCTGCCGCTAATCTCTCAGAATTGGGTAATCTTACAACTCATTGTCCAGCTTGATCCCCATCTCGATTTCTAGCTGCTTCAGCAAGAGACGTCTAATACTCTGATAACCTATCGCAACACCCATTTTAAACTTACATTAGAATAGTAGTAGAATTTAAACTAACTACTGTCACAACTCAGAATTGAAATTATCGTTACTGCATCGATACCACCCATTTTATGCGATATTAACCTATTTATTCCCATTACTTTCTTTATGGAGTCATACTTTTTTACACCTATAGAACCACCAGTTGTATTATTCGGTCTATGAGCATTTGGCATACTAGTACATATATAATTTGCCTTAATAACTGGAATAATTACATTATGGTATTGATGGTCTGGGGTTAATTGCGTCCAAGCACTTCACCCAGTGTGTGATCATATAGAATAGGGCTCCTCATTGAAATATCCCAGACTATGAGTTTCACTCATTCATGATCCCCACCCTAAGGAGATATCCTTTTGGGTGTTTTCTAAATACCATGTAGCCATTACCCTGAATTTTCGAATTTAGTCATGCATGGAACATTGGTATAGCACATAATGCTCGTTTTCGATGATCGTATATTCTCGATTCCATTAGTTGCCGATTACCAGTATCATTTTCTGGAGGAGAAGTTTTCCCTATTTTCATGCCTAAGATTGAGTTGCGGTTGAATTGCAGAATGTTTAGTTTACTATCTTCAAAATTTATGTTAACTTAATGTGTCGTTTTATCCTCGCTATCTATGCATGACACCTTGCTCTATCAAACATAGCATCTGCATATCGTTACTTTCTCACTTAATTTTTGTCAACTTAGTACACTAGTATTTGACTTGCTTTAATTCATAATTTAAAGCCAGTCTTCGTGACAAAGGACATATAACCAAAAACATTCATAATAGATATTGACAGTCGAATAACTTCTCATTAAAATCTTTATCTCGGTCTAGAGTTCTTATGGTATTTGTGTAAGCGTCCTTTTCCTTCACAGCCAACATATACGGTACGAATGTAGTCCCTAGAGATACACCAACATCGCTCACCCTATTGAATCCTACTCACTTTGAGGTCATATCGTTATTCACTCTTTTTCTTTCCATAACTTACCTTTAAGTCTTCTTTATTCCCTAATCCTACGGATAGTAAATCGCAATGCATTTTCAATCTTATGATTGGCCTTGCGGATTTTTACTTTGGTGGCACCCAAGTATGTTTGTAGGGATCATCTATTAACTGAGTAGCCATTTGAAGATAATATAAACCCTTTAAGACTTTTCCCAATAGTGCTATTAGTACTTCTCTTTATGGGCAAGATTAATTCTAACTTGCAACATTCCTATATATCGCCTCATATTGAACAATTTCGATCTACACATATTTCTAATTCTAATTACTTAGTTAGCACTTAAGCTTAGACCTAAGTTTTTTCAATTGACAGTCTCAGTTACAAAGCCATCTGCGAAGGAGTTTTGTTGAAGCACTAGTCAATTAAATTTAATTCATCACCTTTACTAAATAAAATTCTAATCCGTACGGTCATCTGCAAACGCACTAAATTTATATATTATATAATTTGCAAACTACTTATGCACTTCTTTGGGTTGAATATGAATAAGAGTCTAATTATTAATAGTTTTGATTACCCACAGTGATGATATAAAATTTTTTATGAGGGTTAACATCTCGCAATAGCTGACATCTAATAGAGGTTATGTTCCTCCACCAATATTATGGAGTGATAAAAATGATTGGAGTTTAACAATGTAGATAGAAACTGATTGTGTCGACGAAATGTTTTCTATTCTTGAAGAGATTGAGCCCACGGATGAAAAAAATATATAATCACGCTTATTTAATACACAAGTCGACCAAGTCACAAAATTACATCTAATAAATTAATAACCCCTGTTTACACTCCATTTATGCACGCTCGAGCTACTTATGTCTATCCAGATTTGTAGCGTACCTCCAAAGTCGATATTATTTCCAAATGCGCACATCTACATCAAAAGGCTTTAATCAAGCAAGAATCGAGATATAGTTTTTATTATATTCAACTCCGCATACTTCATGTTGTGTAATCCAATTAATCAATTTTTTACCAGAACTCACTTAATCAAAGTGAATAGACACTTTCATTCTATAATATAGTTTTCCAAAAAACCTATTTGAACTCGCGATCTTGAAAAAGTACCCATAGTATTACCAACAACAAAAAATCTCCACAAAGTAATATTCATGAATTACCCCAAGATACTCAGTTACCTATTTTTTGCAACTTACTACAGAGAAAGTTTTACATCGGGAGTTTCATTTGGAACATTATGCTATATGCTGCAATAGCACCCCCTAAATTTTCTCCCCAAGTACTTCGTGTAAGATCAATTACACTAATACAACCGGTGCTCTAATATGTGACTTTACAGATCCTACATATGCTTTTTTAAGGTATTGAACAAACGCAGGAAGGTGGCAAAGTGTAGGTTTCCCCTCGTAGAACCACTAAGCGTTTTCTGCTCCTTTTGTTTGTGTCGCTCAATGAGCTAGAAGCAATTAGGAGTTTTGTCTAGGAACCCCTTAATATAACTTGCTATGGGACACGTAATATTCTGATTAGATATAAAGACAGCGAGTCACAATAATAGCTATATATGAGAATCTATAGTGCGAATCAATGCGGTCCCCACACATCGACTAAGTTATCAAAAGAAATGGAGTCCTATAGTGCAGCGAGGCACCCCAAAACTCTTCCTAATACGAATTGGTGGTCTATGCCGGTTATTTCTCACATCCGGCCTCCGAAATATAAAAGATAAATAGATAAATATTATAAAAGTAGAAAGTGGCTCTTATCTACCTGGGAAAAAAATTATTCATTCTATAGATAATATTCATTTTGTCTGCTCTTATAACCACAGTTAGTTCAATGGAAGTAATCTTTTACTTATTATAAGTCTTTCCGAATCTATTGAGTCAAACATGGTTGGTTCTTTGTAGATTGGTTTGAGATGAAGAGAATCAATACCGTGTTCAAAAGCATGGTTAAAAGATTCAATTTCATTTCTTGAACTAGTTTAAAGCACTGTTCAAATTGTGTGCTTGTATGTGAATTGATGTATTTATTTACTTTCGTGTATGTAGGAGATATTATAAAGAAGATATAAGCACCGTATGATGTGATTTGGCTTCTACAAGCTGCGAGTCCCTGAACTATCGTCTATCAACCATTAAAGTTATTCCCCTCCGATAAGTTTTTGGTTGGAGATCCCTCCATAAAATTGAAAAATATATTACTAATAAAAATTTGATTTTCTGATTCTCAAAGCTTTTTTTCATTTAAATTAGTAGTTCGTTTGATCGATTTACACAATGTATATATATGAACTATTTGTTCTTTTTTTTATTTATTATGTTTTTTACAATTCGATAAAGTAAAACGGATGGTGATATGTCACGCGTTTGTATACAGAATAAGCTCGTACCCAGATTGCATCTAAGTATTGTTTGTTAGGGTCGGATATTTCTTAGTATGATGTTGCCACAAATAAGCAAAGACATCTACTTTTACCCTGTTCATATAGGTACTTGGTCTTCTGAAGATAAAAAGTAAAAATAATATTTTTAATTTTGGAACCTAGATACAATCTATCATAAACAAACATAAAAAAAATTTGGATTTGAGATGATGCATTATCCCAGTTATCGATCATAGTCGACAAGGTTATCATAGAGTCAAAGATCATGGGGTGGGGAAAAAAAACCAACAAAGTTCACATGTATACAAAATTATATTAATTCGACCTTTTCCTTTAGCGGCACTATTTTTTAACCATATAGTTAGGTGAATTTGTGCCAATGTACACAGAGTAAGGGCAGCATTTTTACTGCTTCACATGCCAGATTTATTCTTCGTATACACCCAGGAGGGGTTCTTTTCTAATTTGTGAATACAGTAACACAGATGAGACAGCTTGAGACAAGGGGTTACGTGTGAAATAATAGGATTCTAATTAATCATGTGTCGACGTTCCACCATATTCAATCCCTTACTATACTTAACTTCACTTATCTCAATTGTATTGATCATCAAACCTGTTATTGGTTCTTGGGAAGTTGTGATGAGACCGCCCCTAACAGATAGTGAATAGGTTGTTTAGTGGTTCGAAATCAATGTGTTCTTCCTAGTAAACTAATGATGTTTAGGGTGGAAAACCTAATATGAGATACTAAAACCAACTTTAATTCTTATATTACATTGCTTTTAAAAAACCATTAATATAGCGTTTTATCTATTTCATTGTTCAAGAAAAAAAAATTATGGCGTAAACTTTAGTCTTAAAGCGTTACTATGAATAAGGCTCTTTGTGCCTCGTAAAGGTCCCCCAGAGCAAATCTTGCTCTCATGCCCCTAATTTAGTCTTATGACTATTAAATACCCTCTTATAGTTCTCATATTTTTTAATATATGTATTGTTATCACGACCAACGTTCTTCCTTTAAATTTAACACAAACTTTCATACATAAATATTGATATTACAATATTTTCCAAACAAAATTCTTTCATAGTATACCATCCTTGATTGCTAAACGTATGCCCCATAAGTAATTGTGCTTAACGTACTCTTCAATCCTAACATATCTCATATTAGCAACTGTAGTCCTCGAAACATTTATTTGATCATTTTAGCTCTCTCGTTGCCTTGATTTGTAGTAAATACGAAATATTTTTACTTAATGTTTATATGTGCCCAATAAGACATCATAAGATCACAGAATAGCCCACATTATAATTCAATATCATAACGATTTATATTAGGCATAATACAGTTAATGCGTTGAAGAGAATACACGTATGTTGTCATAATATTTCCTATATAAGACTCTATGATTCAGCGGCGATCAAGAACTAATGTATTCCGAACGACATATCAAGTGATTATTTTTGCCACGGCTAAACCTATTTTATCAGAGAGTGAAAAAATTGTTACATTTTACTTCCGTCTCATCTCTCAATTATAATCGAGACACAAGAATCGAGAGCAAGGCAAAGTGCGAAACTCCATTTTACACAAGCCACATACAAGTAGTGCAAGTTTAGTTAAAACATGCCCGTTTCCGTACAAATACACCAATTAAATATCATAATTGCTCTCGATTAAAACTTACCTCTATTGATTCGGAGGAAGAAGTATTAGAACTTAATAAAATGATATGCATATTAACAAAAAAGTAACGGACTACATTACAAATGAAATGCAAAAGTACGACCTATGTGATCAATTCATAATTTACAACATCTTAATGCTCTACCAAATGACTAAAACAAATCATAAACCACTTAGATGTGTTGCATGAATGAGTTGTTTTCTTAAGTACATTTTAGTCATACGCTTCTACGTTGGTACATGCCGAATTCTCCTATAAATCAATCCACTATAAAAACATATACCCCGTTTTTTGTGTGGTTTTAAAACGTTACACACCATAAGCTATATATAATTAATAATCTTACATAAATAAATATATTATATAGCAGAGTATAAAAGTAATATAGTTCATCTGGTATGTTACGTAGAATTGAAGTGATGATAGAGAGCACTATAGAGTTTTCTGCATGTGTTCATTCGGAAATTTCACAAGTAATTGATCTGAGTTATAGATATCCGATGTTTCTCACCATCGCTGTATCTTGGATAAATATTGACACAAATATATTATTTAAATAATATACAAGGTGATTCGCTAAAAATATATTTAGACATAACGACATAGTTAGCGATTCGTAGTGACATGGCTTAATAGATTCGCGGGTCATTTTTGCATCAAGGCTATTTATCCTAAAGTTACTCGGAAAAAATCTTAATAAAAGTTAAGTGGACTGATATTGCTCGATTACCCTTAGTTTCTGGATCGATCGTATCCTTATTTCATCGCAAACTATACATAGTGCATTTTTCACCGGGATATAGTCAAAATACTAATAAGAATATGTCCTACTGTTATCGAGATAGGACGCCCGGGCTTAGGAGAAATACTCTTTCTATCAATATCCTAGAACACACACCAACTCCCAGATATTAGTCATAAAATAGACTGTGTTTGCGGAAAAACCCCGGCATTACAAAATGACCAGAGATTAAGTATTCTTACAGCCAATATAAAATTTTTTAAAAAACGCGTTTGATGTGTCCCTCGAGTGTGGACGCAAATAACACAAAAACTACGATTAAAATATATAAATCGAGAAAGTCTAATAATACCCTAATGATTGCTGAAAACGCCTAGTTATGATAGTACACGTATATAAGAATATACTTTTTTGATGAAACCATACACTTACATCTTTATGCCATTATTATTTCAAACTTTGAGCGAGTGACAGCTTACCATCCATCGCAATCAATACATCAATTTTATACATCTATTTTATCCTCTATATGAAATTCTTTTTCTAATCTCACCTCATCTACTTTCTTGAAATACGAGCCCATACATCCAATCAGAAAAAAAAATAGCTATATCCCATAGAACAACAATCTAGTGCTTCTTTCCCATTGGATATCCATAATCACCCCTCCCCTTTTATATTACTTGCAACCTAATCTTATTATTTCGCTATCCCATGATCCGTCATAGAGAACAGAAAGTGTACTCACATCCTAAATCATCTTATCTTTTGTTGATTATCATATCTATATTAAAGGGCTAGCATGATTTAAAACACAAAATTAAACATTTAAACAAAATTTTCAAATATCTGTGTATAAGAATGCGATAATACTCATATTAAATCCGTTATGATAGACGACTTTTTCACGTTACGAAAAAAAATTATCATCATTATTTTGAACAGACTAACAATCAAACTAATTGAACAAATCATCTTATTGTCTGATCTCTTTTTGTAAGTTCTAATATATGTCTTAATTGAGCTTTCCTCATATAAAGACAGTACCCCCAATGCATTGTTATCCCCTATTTTTTTCATTGTTAACCCGTCCTCAGTTTATGTTATTGGTATGACAAATGTCGAGATGAAGAGTTGCTAATGTAATAAGAATATTTAGAATACTTAGTGACTGTTAGAAGCCCTAGTACGCGGGCAAAAGGATCCCCACCATGATATTGTTACTCGAGCGAGTCACAATTTCGAAGTTGAAAGATTTGAATTTTTAAAGCACTCCTACCAGAATGCCTATCCAGCGTGAAAGAGGTACTCTCAAACCTACATAACAACTCGTCACCCTACGAGGAACAGTGCCCTTCTCTGGCGAGGTTCACGTAGGAGCATAGATATTCATTTTTGGCCTTTATGGCGAATTCGTGATTGAGATGGTGACGTCACAAGGCATTTAAGGACAATTATTGTGCACCAAATGTACAAATCGGCAAACAAGCCTGAGAAGTTGCTCGAGCTTAGAGCTATTATTTAGAGCTTATCTCTACTAAGTTTGGAATGAGCAGTGACTACCGTAAAACTGGGCGACTCGAGTCAAAAAGGCTCATTTTGTACCATTGATTATTCAAAAATCCCGATTAGAAGAATACCAACCAGATGTATCAGATATGGTTTTTATATCAACCGTCGATCACATCTCATTACAGTTTGAGCCTCGGCGAGTCTTATAATGAATTTCTCAGGATTAATGTCTGGGCGAAAGGTAGTTCCAGTGAGGGAGAGTGATGTAAGGCCTTATCTGAATGAAAGAGCAACGATATGTTTCCGCAACTCGTCGACTCCAAACGCACTCCCCTACGACCCCAAAAGGAACACTTACTAGGGAATGGTATGAGACAGCAATGTAATCTACGATCAAAATTAAGTGTGCCATCACAAGATAGTTTTGCATGTAACTTGAGAGTGACATACAGCATCGTTACATGAGTATAATTTGTTTTCTTTCACTTAGGTTTAGTTTAGTTCTTCATTTTCCACTCAAAATCTTGTAAATTTTACTTTGATTCTCAACATTTAAGCATTGTAGAAGTAGATTAATTCATTTTCATTGCAATTTGAAGCTTCAAGTAACTTTCTCTCTCCTCTATTTCCTTGGTTTGTTCTTTAGTTAAGTGCTAGMACTTTTTTGTTGRTGTGTAGATGCTTAATTTGCTCTAAATTGTTGATTATTGTTGTTTCTTGCTTTGATTTCACTCATGTTGAACTTTAAATTGTTGTTTGTTGAACTTTTCATGAATTGTGAGTAGTTTAAATTCTCTAGGGTTTAAAGGTGATGGATTTATAACTTGAAATTTGGGGTTTTTCTTATAATTAATGTTAAAATTAAGTTCTTGGTTGGATAATGTTGTTGTTAATGGAGCTTATAGGTTAACTTAAAGCTAAAGATAATCTCTATGTATTTTCATGGTACAATTGTTTTGTCTATGATTGGATTATGGTTCATTTTCCTTACCTAATGTTATAAATCAGACCATGACAAAAAAAAAACTGGGTGATTTGAACTAGAAATCAACTTTTTAGTAACTTCTTATGCTTATGGTGGTGATTGAAAGGGTTTTAAGATCCATCCGAGATGGGGTGTTGTCATTATTTTGAGCATCCATGCTTGAGTCCATCCAAGTGGGGATTTAGGTAAATTCGAGGAGTGATTCCCCTTCCTTAGCTTAGTTTATCAATGATCAGTTGAAGTAATTTCCCCGAACATCAAGTGAACCCAGTTCRGAAAAATCCTAGACCTTAGTTTATTGATTTCTCATATTTAATTTGCATTCTATTATTTTAATTGTAGTATAAWTGATACTAATCAAACTCAAAACCAAAAATATAAGACCCTCAATTAATCAAATAATTCATTGRTTATCATTGATTGTTCCTTGTGTTCAATAACCTCCACCGTACTACAACGGAGGTTTTATTTGGTTTACGAGACTCYAAAATCCCTCTATTAGTATACCCTCACTTAAAGGGAAATAAATTCTCCATATCTTTCTTCTCATCACGTACTAAACATTTCCATCTTTCTTTTTCTTATTACCACCTTAATCCATTCATCTTAATTTCCTTGAAGTAACTTTTATTATCCACTTAATGCATTATTGTCAACCAAAACATGCCCTTAAGATAATTGATCTTCTAGATTCCGGAGGGAAAATATGGTGCGCATATGATAGCACCCCGAGCGTCACAGTACCAAACAAACACCAAAACCCCCACCCCGACACCAACCAACCCACCCCATAGAAGGTTTCAGCTAGCCCCCCACACGCACGCACCGTCATTGCCCCCAACGCCCCTCACCCACCGAAACCAAGCTCTATAATACGCATTATTATTTACAAATTCTAAACCAAATTCGGTGAATGTTTCCCGTGAAAAAATAACAAAAACATTGTTTCTAAGCAATTGAATTCGTCAATCAGGAGACGATCCAATGAGACATGCCTTCATTGTTGCGAAAATTGAAGCTTCAATATTTTGATAAGCAAAGAAAAACTCATCTGAATCAAAATACTTTCTACATTTGTTTTTTTTAACATTTGTCGAGACACAACTTTAAATGTTTGTTGTTTTTTTTTAAAATGAAGAGAAAATAACACTTTCACAAGAAAATCGATATACCAACCCATAGGACCACACTTAATGCGCAGAAGCAATCCCTTCTAGAAGGCACCTCTCAATACCTAGGACCTCGAACCAAAAAATTACCGCAGAGCCGAACCACTACATAAGCTTTTGAAGCAACTGTTTAAAGTGGCAATAATAACTAAGAGTTTCACAACTTTAACAGCAAAAACCAACTGAGCTCAAATCTGACCAAACACACCATGTTGTATGTAATTGCCTATGCACAAGTATATAATCCAAAAATAATGCAGGAAGTCAAGGAACATATGCCCTGCCAAAAGGGCCTTCCTCACTAGCTTGACCAACCAAAAAAATGGAATATACCTCAGACAACAATGGCACAAGTAGATAAACGATTCCTATCATGCACAACCGCATTTTAGAAATGACCTCTCTCCTCATTGCAAAGCAAAAAGCACTGATTGAATGCCTATACAATACGTACCAAGAAACTCACCCCGAGTCTCCATACTAGTAAGATTCCCCAAAAATGAGTGTGCCAGCAGCACCTTGGGTTACTGAAGTAAAAGATAACCTGTCAACAACAGCACCTACCAATGTGCATATAGTAGTTTCAAAAGTAGTTGATGTGCACATAGCAGAGCACACAAATCAATCCTCACCAAGACCTCCATGTAACTATAATCGGAGCTTAATGTCAATTGGTCTGTGCAATATGTCCCAATATAGAAATCCAAAAATAAAATAAAAATCAATCAATGTCCTTTTCGCGAAACACTGACGAGTCCTGTTCATATAATTATAATCCTAATGTAGCGCTCTGGTGCCCTACTCTGTAAGAAGCTTTACCCTAACGCCCACTTATATAGAGTAATTGCCTGATGTAGGATACCATTTGGTTTTATCCCAATTGTTGAGTTCTTTTTTCACCTTGCACAGTGTGTTCCTAATGTAGCTTGCATGAATAGGAGGTTGGTACGTAGGACCACCATTCTGCTCCTTTGATATAGACAGAGTTCACTCATTTGATCCAAAGGGTATCCTTTTTTTTTCAATAATGTGCCATATGAATTTTTCAATTGCTAGCATGTTCCAAAGCTTGATGTTTCTGATTCCTAGGCCACCAAATTTCTTAGCTTTGCAAGTTGTATCCCAATGTACAAGGCTATCTGTATCTAGCATGACCTTGCCACAAATAGCATCTGCATATCTCATTAATTTTATGTATGACATTAGTTGGTATAATAAAGAGCTGCATCCAGCATGCACAGATACTCATTAACACTGAGTTTATGAGTTGTACTCTTCCTGCAAAGGACAAGTGTCTAGAGGACTAAGTTTTGATCCTTAGCATCATTTTCTCTACTAGTCTTTCATAATCAACCATTTTCAATCTTTTGGTTCTTATTGGGGCACCCAAGTATTTGAAGGGCCAGGTACCTTGAGTAAACCCAMAAATAGTGCATAGCTTCCTAAGATCCCGCTCATCCCATCCATCCCCACATGAAACATCAATCTCAAATTTCTTCTATCTTGTTAGCACTTAAGCTAGAAGTTTTTCAAAGAGCTGTAAGCCTTGGAAGAGTTTGTAAGCACTAGAATACTCACCTTTACAAAAAATTATGAGGTCATCRGCAAAGCACATAGTATTCAATTGCAAACTCTTGCATCTTGGGTGAAAGTGAAAGTCAAGTTTTGACCCTAGGTATTTTAGGACCCATGTGCCAAAGTACATATAAACTTCAAATGTTTCTATCTTAAATTATATGTATTTAAGAAAAAAATTATAAAAACTATATATTTGAAATGTACTTGTTGAGACGAATCAAACAAGATCACTCATGACAATATTTTAAATTGTATGTATAAAAATAAATACAGACAAACTTATAAAGTGAATATGCTTCATTCTTAAAAGTAACAACTATTTTGAATCGAAGAAAGTAAATAGTATTCCAAAACAAATCTACAAATAATATTGCATGATTCCAAATCTCGTAATAATCCTACTACGGAGTACATCATTTGATTTGAACAATGTTGCTGCAAAGCACCATAATTTTAAGTACTTCGTAAGACAAATTACATAATACAACCGGTTCTAATATGTGACTTTCAATTCATATGGTTTTTTAAGGTATTGAACAAAGCAAAGTGGCAAAGTAGGCCCCACTAAACACTAAGGTTTTTGCTCTTTTGTTTTTCGGCTAATGAGTGGCATTAGGGGTTGTCTAGGAACCCTTTTGACTTGCATGGGACARGTATATTTAAGCTTGAAGTACAAAAAAGAGGAATATTCAAAATGGGGAGCACCACATTATCAAAGGATATGTGACCCATTTACATTGTTTTATTTACATATTAAGATAAGAATAATATATAGTAGGGTCTATCTAATGGGAAAAAATTATTCATTCTATGAATATTCATTTTGTCTTGCCATAACATTAGCATGGAAAATCTTTTCTTTTAAGTCTTCCGAATCTTTGAGTCAAACATGGAGGTTCTTTGTATTGTAGATGAAGGAAATCAAAGTGTTCAGTCATGGTAAAAGATTCAATTTCATTTTGACTAGTTTAAAGCACTGTTCAAATTGTGTGCTGTATGTGAATTGATGTATTTATTTACTTTCGTGTATGTAAAATTATAAAGGATAAGCACGTAGATGTGATTCTGCTACTTGATCCTTGCTGACTGCACCGTAGCCTACTTCGTCATTAGAGGCCAAGAAGAGTAAGTTAGACGAGTGGGTGATGGAGTTCATAAATATGGAAAAAGTATATGGCTGAATTATTGAAGATGTTTCGAATCTCTCTAAACTTTTTATTTTTCATTAAAAAAAGTAGTCTGATTCATATTCAATGTGATGATGTTTATTGCCTAATCGATTGTGCTCTTTTTTTTATAAATCTAAGTTAAATACAAGAATGATAAAATATAAAGATGGTGATGTGACCTAACCATCAATAATGCTTCGACGATTGGACAGAGTGCATACAGAGTAAGGCATCTGTGAGTGTGCATAATCTAGTATTGAGTTGGCGTTTAGGTCACTATTTATGAATAATGTTGCCCACAATAAGGCAAAAGCCACACCCCTGTTCTATAGGTACGGTCTCTGAAGATGAAAGTATAATATTAAGTTGGGGATCCATTACAAACAACAATAAAAAATTTTGGATTTGAGATGATATATGACAAGTTATCGATCATACGACAAGTTATCATAGTCAACATGACAAGTTCACATGTTAAAATCTTCATTCACGTTTCCTTCCAATTCCTTATAGCTGGATATGAGGCGGGCACATATGCAAACTCAAATCGAACACCAAGAAGCTTATCATTTGTAAGGCGCAACCATAAAGTATTTAATATAATCTAATCAAGATTGCGTCCCAGATCAACAAGTATATATCAAACTCTATGGTTGAGACGCTCAATAGTTTTGGATGATTTAGGATTGGAAACCAATAAACTAAACCACTTTAATTTCATGCTAAAACCTATGGTTTATTTTTCATTGTTCATGAAAAAATTMCTAAACGTGGCTAACTCTTGGTTGGCTAGTASGCCCAGAGCATTGTAGCATATGTTGTGTCTTATTTAATTTTGTATCAAGAAAGCTCCAATTTAAAATTTATCTTAAATAATTAAATATTTTACAGTACCTTTGTAAATAATGTTGGATATTACATACTTATATTTGACTGTCACTTATTTGTATTATATTGTTGCCTTGTTGGATATTATAATGTTTGATAAATCTAGTCTCTAGACCATATATGATACGATTATAGGATCGTTAAGGAAAAAGATAGATAAGACTCATTTCAGATCAAAATTAGCCTCAAGTAATGGTAACTATTTTTCAGAGATGAAAAAATGTACTTCTTCCGTATCAAAATAAATGCAACGATTTGACATAAAGTAGAGAGAAAAGGTGTCAAATCATTGTGTTTATTTTGATACGGAGGAAGTATTAGACTTAATAATGAAAGTAACGAAAAAAATAAAGAGAATATGACAAAAAAATTTCATGCACAATGAAAAATAAACCATAGGTTTTGGCATGAAAGTGGTTTAGTTTATTGGTTTCCAATCCTAAATCATCCAAAACTATTGAGCGTCTCAACCATAAGCTATATATATATATATATATATATATATATATATACATGACGATGAGAGAGAGAGCAAGAGTTGGCTCAAGTGGTAAGTAACTTGATGTCGCTTAAGGGAGGTCTCGAGTTCGAATCTCGCCGTATGCAAAAATTCTTGTTGGGAGACTCACCTACCATAAGTTAGGCGTGCAACCCGGGTCGAATCCAAATGTGATCGGAGCTAAGTTTCGGTGAACCGTGTAGCAAACAAAAAAAAATAGAATATGACAAAATGAACACCTATAATGAATTTATGACGATGGATGGGAAGACAAAATCTTCAAATTTTTAATATTTTAATAAGGGCTACGTTTAATTATTAAATTCATTCTTAGAATGGAAATATATAATTTAAGAGTTTAAGACAAAATTACACATTATTGGAGACAATAAATGATTTATTCAACTTTTTAGTTCTAGTTTAAGCTTCTTAAACATAATCATATTTTTCTATTTTTATTGGATGACAAAGGTTAATGTAAGAATATTTAATATTGATGAGGCAAAATAGTACAAAATAAGAATTATACTACTACCAAAAGTACCGATACACAACTGCACCCAGAAAAAAAGTGATGCACAAGACAATCAAAACACACAAATGCAATTACTATTTTAAGCTTACAATTATGATACTACCGTACTAACACTATAATTATTAAACCATGAGAATAAACTTGATTATACATATATTATTCTAGTGCACTTTTGATTCAATTAATGTGAAAATGAGGAGAGTAAGGTACTGAACAGATGAACAACTTACATGTAAATTTTTGTGTT
>SNQN01001116.1:90150-106117 GCA_008642245.1 Bassia scoparia
AAAAAAAAAAAAGAGAGAGATTGAATATTTGTTTTACTTTAATCTTGATGTTAGGAGCTATAGCCTAAGTTTGTGTATCATGAAAGTATGATTGAGATGCCATGTGGCAAATACTTCATTAACATCTACTACATAGCACAATATCTATGTTAAAGATATATTAGGGTGTGATGATAAGATCATGCATGCTATAATGCTAATTAATTTAAAGGTTAGACCTAAAGTATTGATGATTGCATGATAATTAAGTTAAAGGATAATGACTTGGCTATTAGATAAGAAGAACGTGAACCAAAGTAAAAAATGTGGAGGTTCCTTCATGATTAATAAAACATAAAACTCATGCAAAAGTGATTACAGAACAATTCAAGTAAATGATATAGAGTTCATATCGGGCAACACGTCTAAAATCTAAAAAAATTGTTGGCAATGGAGAGAGATAAGACAGGATGGACAACTACTACTTTATATCATCACCAATAAAATGCCAATTAGGCCCACAAATCACAATAGCAACAACCAAGCTTCTTTGATTGGTGTTTAGAGAGTTAAAAGAGGCTGAGATAAATTGATCACAGTGGTCACGTTTTTTATGAAATTAGGAAGAAGTTCTAATCGTGTTATCTCCACTCCGAATCTCATATTGAAAATATATGGTAGTTATGTTATATTTCATCGTGTCTCATTTTAATTGAACACCATTACTAAAAATGAAAATTCAAAATTATTGCAACAAAATGTGTCGTCTTTTTTTATTTCGTAAGTCACACTGCTCATAATCTCTTTTCATAATTAGGCCTCACTTCTCTTGCTATCGAATTTTACTCTCACAGTATACATTTTTGTCTAAGAGTTCACCTGTTTGAATTTGTCGTAATTAAAACGAAACGAATGAATGTTTGAATTTATTAAAACTTAAATTGAATTTAAGGAAGAAAAAAAAACACTGTGATGGGTCAAAAATGGGTTAACAAAAACTAGGGTAGCTTTGCTCTCATCCTTTAATGCAAAGGAAAAAAAGCAGAAAAAAAAGGGTAATCCTTTTCCCGGAGAGTTTATTGCTGGCTTTTTTATTATTTTACAAGCCAAACAAAACAACGTCTAAATTAGCCTTAGTGGGCCGTATTGAACTCATTTATTAATTTTATGTATGCATGATAGTGAGGTATTATAAGAAATTGGCATATTCTTAATAATAATGGCTTTTGCCTAACTCGAGCTCCTTTGTTTTTTAAGCTTTCTCAAAGCATTAAATTTCTTTCCAAAGGCTACTTTAACTTGTGCAAGATTGAGCTGTCAAATTTTACTTCCATTTTGTTGTTCAAATTCACTTAAAAAACTGATAATTCTTTGCAAACTAACATAGTAATCATAATGTTAATACCCATCGATCGGATGACTTGCTAGAATTGAGAAGAGAATATAAAAGTTAATCTCTATTATATAAAGTCAAGGGGAAGCAATGGTGCTTCCGATCCCTTGAAAATTACTAAAAGTCCCTTCATTCATACAAAACAATATGATCGGCCATTTCAACATAACCACATTCATTCAATATTATCAAACAAAAAAAACCAAAATAACTAACGAATTATTAATGTATCATTCAAATACTCACCAAATTAAAAACATAATCAATTAAGAAGAAATTATGCCTAATCTCCTCAAATAAAAAAAAACAAGTTTCTCTAAACTAAAAGGGTATCAAACAGAAAAAAAATGATGCAATATTCACAGCAACGTTTAGAGTCTTAACGAACATAAAATACAAAGAAAGTCTACAAAATAGGGGAAAAAGAATTTTCATTGCTTCTTCATCAACTTTTTACTCAAAATAATCAGGTATTGTAGCATTTAATTAAATGTTCAAACTGATTCCATTTTAGTTTGAGTGATTTTATAAATAACAATAAAGCAAAATCATATTCAAATGGCGTAAAAAAGAATTAGAAAACTTATTTAGAAATTGAAATTACCAAGTTCAGGAAAAAATTAACAAAACATATATAATGCATGACAAATTATATTTAAATTCAAAAAAGGTGGATAAAATTGTAGAACATATTCTTCTAACACAAATCATCATCTAAACCAAATTCACAGAAAAAAAAAGGGGCTAAAATGTAGAATGACGACTAAAATAAGGTGATTTGTCAATTACTTTAAAAAATAGAAAATATTAAATCAACTTGACTAAAAAGTCCTAAAAAAGTAGAGAAAAGTTACAAGATAGAAAAAAGATTAAAAAAAGAAGATCACAATGGTGAGCCTTTCAATTTGAACTTTTACTGTAGAAAAAAACAAGTTAATAGCATAAAAATAGGATAAAAAAGAAAACTTGGTCTAACAATTTGATCAAACTGAATAAAATAAAAGTTTAAAAGTTTGTGATTAATCAATGCTAAAGATTAAAATTCAAATTTGAAATTAATATGAATTATATCTAAAATTCATAATTATTATTCACGTACATACGAGAGGTGGGATATGATCATTTGGGCAACAATAGATTTGGCGATGAAATTAATCTTATATTTCGACAAAGAATTTATCTTATACTCCGTACTTTGTACTTCATATGCATTTTTGCTTATATATATACTTCGTATGTGTTTTGAACATTAAGCATTTTTTTACTCTGTATTTCATTTTATTTTGTCTTACGGTTCATCATGTGCTTAGTGGATATGATTTTTTTTATACATATACATTGAATGATTACAATGCTTATTCTATATATCACAATAGTATAATTTAATTCCCAACTTTGTAATTATATTATTTTACTATTTAATAACAATAATAATATAGTGTTAAGCGTATAGTGTCATGGAGCAATAACAAAGTTTGAAATAATCTCACACGTCTCGCGTGCATAAAAGACTAGTTAAAAACCGTCATGCATGTGTCCATCATAAAGTAGGAAGTACATAAGAGAATAATATTTGTCTTTTAAAAAAGTAAGAAGTGAGTAAATTGATACTTAGTTACTACGTCGAGGAATGTATAAATWTTAAGAAATGCGTAGGTAAATGAATGGTAAAATGTGGATGAATAATGGTATTGTAGTAAAACAAGGGTGGAAAATAACAAAAWGTTAGGATGAACTTGGTTTTAATGTAGAAATGTAGCAATTTAAAAAAATCAACCAAAAAAATGTAGCAACTAATTATGATCACAAGGTGTCTTAGGTGGATGGACAACACCATTTAGATTTCTTTGGCGAACCAAAAAAAGACGAAAACATTTTGGCAAAAAATCAAAACAAAGTTGTTGAMACTTTCTCTCTAGGATTTTTCCTCTCTTGTTTTTTCTCAAAATTTTGTTTGGCGACTTGGCAAGGAACTCTAGAGCTCGTCGTAATTGTAGAAGGGAGATCAGATTGAACAAGTTGCAGAGGATATTAATAAACAATCTAGTGCAGATTCTTCAATTAGTTCTAAAGTGATTGTGGCTTTGGAAGAGGATGTGATAGAGGTTTTGACACCTCGATCAGCGCTGAAGGATCTAGAGGGGCAATCAGCGGTTCAATGATCCTTCTTAGCTCTGAAAAGCACTCTGTAGATACCCAAAAGTGTCTCCCCAAATTGAATAGCCGACGAGGAAAAGTACGACGTTTCGAAATAGAATTTATTCCGAAAGTTGTGATAAAATCCACAAGCTACACCCATTTGCACAAGTCGAGTTTAAGTTGAGTTTCAAATCATACAACGAGGATCCATTAAGGGCGGAAAATATTTATTTTAATTATTTTTTATTTTTAGGTTTTTTTTCTTTATTTATAGCATTTTTAGAATATTTTTTATAGGTTATTTCTAAGATTTCCACTTTTCATTTTTTGTTTTTCTCATTTTTCTGAGTTCATTAGTATTTTTAGATTATTTTTCTGATTTTTCTTTGATTTTCTATGGTTTTTACAAGTTTTATAAAATGATTATCGAAAATAAATAAATTCATAAATTCTAAGAGAAATCCAGAAAATTRGGAAATGATCCGAAATATTCTAGAAGGTTAACCTTAATTAAGTTCCAAGCAAAGCCAAAACTGGATAAAGGATAATTCGGATAACAAATTAGATCCAAAAAATACAGATGCAAAATTCCCAAACGAAAAATAGATATAATTAGAATTGAGCACATGGATCCTTGACGTGGCATGCCACATCAACAAGATTCGTATATACGATTAGGATAACCATATATATAGATGAAGTGACTGTATATACAGTTCCTTGACCGTATATACGGTTGCTACTCCGTATACTTAATTCTAATTATTCTATCTATCTTGCTACAAAACGCCTATAAATACGTTTTCTCGGTGCTTAATCGAACATCAACGAAAACTAGTATTCGATCAACAAAAATAAGAATTCGAAGTGCAATTCAAATCTCTCAAAAGTCTCTCTCATTTTCAAATTCGATCCACAAACACAAACCACTCTCAAAATCAAAAGTCCCTCAAATTCGTTGCAGCTTTCGGAGTCGTATCTTTGCGGATTTACGTGCAAATTCTGTGGCTATTAAATCAAACCTTCTCTCTTRTCTTGTTCTTAATTTTGATTAATATAATACATTTAATTTCATTTTGCTTTTGGTTTTCAATCATGTAAATTCGTTCGTTTTCAATCATTTTCGACTTATCGCAATTATTTTAATTGTAATTGTCAATGCTAATGATTTRCTTTGTTGTGATAAGCAATTCAGTTGGAAGCAAAACTTTTGATGCGCTAATCTTTTTTTTTCTTTTGTATTGATAGAGATACAAGCTGAGTTGGTTTGTATATATTTGACTTTTGATGTCTATATATTTTATTCCTGATCTTTGCGCCTATGACTCTTTCGATTGCTTAATCAAGACTAGAATTTGCTTGAATTACATTAAATTCAAATTAATTATGGACGAACGGATTTTAGGCACCATATTAATTTGATTAATTCGAAGTGTTCAAAATCGTTAGGATAGGTACTGATGCATGCATAATAAAAATCAACTCTTGTAATAATTTTAGTGCGCTTTCTAAGGTCCAATCGATAGGCTCTTTGAATTCAATGATTATGATTTATAGAGATACAATGAGACCGTTTGGAGGCCACTACATGCGGGCAGATTGGATCAAATATCTTACCCGTACCATGTCCCGAAACCCATGCCACACTCTGGTTACTAGACCAAACAATYGGGCCATTAGTTTGACAACAATGTTTCAGACGTCCGTGATTAACCTGTATAGGTACAGTGACAATCCCCTCTTTCGACAATACCCTCCAACGCACTCACGTGTGGGATCTGTGGCTTAAGCTCACAATTAAAAATCGACGTAGGACATAGGCTCGATGAGGGCACACTACTACAAGCATAATTTGCATCAGTGTCCTCAATCAATTCGATTGAACTCCCTTTGGGGTACCCCAATCACAAATTTGTTGTTCCCACAAGATACCTAAGTATCCTTCTAGCAGCGTTCAAGTGAGACTCCTTTGGATTTCTGTGAAACCTAGCACACAATCCAACAGAAAACACAATGTCAAGTCTACTAGTTGTTAGGTAAAGGAGGTAACCGATCATCCTTCTATACAGTGAGGCCTCCACATCTATTCCCCTCAGATTAACATCCAATTTTGTAGATATGAGAACCAATGTATCATAAGCCTTACTGTTCTCTATGCCAAATTTCTTCAGTAACTCTTTCAAGTACTTTTGCTGATTCCATCAGCTGTTTGCTTAATCTGAAAGCCTAGGAAGAATATCAATTTTCCCATCATGCTCATTTCAAATTCACTCTGCATAAGATTAGAAAAATCATCACATAGTACCTGATTAGTATCACCAAATAAAATATCGTCAACATAAACTTGTACTACAATCTTGTGTTTCCCCTGGTTTTGATAAACAATGTTTTGTCKACTGTTCCCCTCTTGTATTTATTCTCCACTAGCTATTTTTTGCACGCGATGCYTGCGATGCTAATTTACTTATTATGTCATCTAGTATAATTTAATTATGAACTCTTAATTAAAAGAAATTATAGAGGATCTCAAGTCCTCAACTAATCCGTATAAAGTTTGATAATTATAAAATTTATGCCTAGGAGAAATTTGAGATTATAACTGTTATTAAAATTTAATGTTTTGTTTGAAACAAAAACTCGGTAAACAAAAACTCCGTAAATTTTTTTGTTTTACCTTGCTTTGTTTAAAAAATGATTTAATTAAGTGAATATATTTGTCAAACATATTCTTCCTTTTTTAATGCGCATAATGTTTTCTTGATTTGAATATATTGAAATTTCCTTATTATATAGGCTTTTAAATTAGAAAGGGATTGAAATTATAATGTTGAATAGGTAAGTTTTGGTTTTTGTTAAGGGTATAGAAGACTTTTTAAAGGGGGATTCCATTGCTCTCACTTGGCTTTTACGGAGTATATATATACTATTTTTTAGTGCTCGCTATGCGTGCTTAAAACTTGAAAAAAAATTGTTACTCTATATTTCAATTTGACTCTCTTTGAATTGTAATTGTTTTAAAAATTGTGTTTTTTTCAATTGTATTTTTTTTTACCATGAATGTTCTATCTTTTAAGTAGTACGAAGTAGTAGTTTATTTGGTAAATTTAAAACTTTTCTTTATTTGAAAATTTTATAATAGGAAATGAATTAACTAAGGAACTTTTAAATAAGTTAGTTTATATTTACCAAGGGCGAACCAGACATTGCCTAGGGGGGGACACCATTGCTCCCCCCTTGGCTTATATAATAGAGATCAAGAAGGTGGACAATCTTTCATACCAAGATCTTGGAGCTTGCTTCAATCTATAAAGTGCTTTGTCCAATTTGTACACATGACGGGGGAACAACTTGTCCACAAAACCAAGTGYTTGCTCTACATATACCTCTTTCTTCAAATAGTCGTTTAAGAAGGCAGTCTTTACATCCATTTGAAATAATTTCATATTCATGTGAGCAGCATAAGTAATCAATATCTGAATAGCCTCTAATCTAGCTACAAGTGCAAAATTATAAGTGGTCTTAAAGACCACTTATTAATACATTTTTCTTTTTATTTTGGTCCTTAATTTGTCCCTTGATGCCTCATTTTGGATGATTTTAACTTACTTTGGTCACACTAATACTTTACGGGTATTTCGTGTGTCTTGTGTGTATTTTAGGCATTTTTGGACACTTATTTGATGTTTCGTGGGCATAAAATGGATTTAAATGGCCATAGCTTTCTGCATACTTAACATTTTGAGGTAATTCCACTTGAAGATCTTTTGTTGAAAACTTTATAGGCCTATGTGTGAAGAGTATCCAACGAAAACAACCTGATGACTCATGGGGTCAAATTTGTTCAAATTTGTCTTACCATTGTTGTTAACAAAACATTTTCAACCAAAAACTCTTAAGGGTTCAATATTTGGCTTTCTTCCCATCGGGAGTTCATAAGGTAATTCTAAATCGTCTATATGCAGGGAATGATTAATTCTATAATGTTCCTTGTGCTGGTGGGAACTAATAAGAATTGTTCCCTCGATTGTTTTGCTAAAACAGTCTTATACCACTTTTTCATGCATGTACTTTGTTACATGTGCAGCAAAGAGTATATTCCAAGACTTGAAGCAAGGAGACCTTTTTGAAGACATTCGAAGAAAGAAGTTATGTTCGCATTGGATGAAAATTCAAGGAAGCCTCAAGTCTTGAAATTACATTAAGATAGGATGTGGAATTAGTTGTCCCACTTTTGTTGAGTCCCTTAGGTTTTGAATGATAACAAATAGAAATACTMAATAGGAAACAAGACATTGTGATGTGAATATAGTTGGTGGGGAACCAGCTGTAATTAGAATGTCGTTTCCAGAGACAAGTTATTACTCATATGTGTTATCTATTGAACTAACTTGTCTATATGCAGGGAGCAGTTAGATATGTAAAGTTCCATGTACTAGTGAGGAACTAGTAGGAACTGTTTRCTTGACTACTATGCTAAAAAGAAGTCCTATACTTGTTATTGTGCATTAACCTTGTTATATGTGCAGTAGCTAAGTTTGATTCCAAGACTTGGAACATGGAGGCATTTTCGAAGACATTCGAAGAAAGATGCARTGCACACGATTGAAGTATTCAAGGAAGTTTCAAGTTTTGAAGATTACTTGAAAAGAAGAATTGTACTTTATGGTTTTACTAGGATTTTCATGTAATGTGCTTCGTAGTATGATTTTTAAGTTTGGGAATTATAAGTGCTTATAAGTGTGATGAGCTATGTTGTGAATTCTGGTACAAAGCTTGGAACATAATTCATAACATAATCAGAGTAGGGAACTAGGTTTGAGGAACCAGGTTCACTACTTGGAATATTTTGGCTGCTTGTTTTGAAATGATTTTCATAAAATATTTCTTCAAAAGATTTTTTTTATAAAATACTCTAAGTAGCTGGATAAAATAAGAGTATATATTTTGGATACCATAATACTAGGGGTATTTATCTTATTCGATCTTATTCTTTGTTAAGACCGATTAAGATAAATACTTTCCATAAATCACATAATAGCTTGTAGATCAAGTTTGTATGATTTATGGAAACTAGGTTATGTATCCAACGCTTATATATATACACTTACTCGTCCATATTCCAGACATCTCTCTCACGTATCAAAATTGTAGTTTACTTTTGAGAGAAAACATTTAAAGCACAAAACCCTACATCGAGTCATATACAAGAGCACTTTAGAGCGTAACATATTCTCTTTATTAGCTTTCAAGAAGTGAGATCAAAATAGAGAAAACTGCTATTGTTAAAGTGATCAACTGAGGGGTTGATTTCTAGGTGAGTGTTTATGAGTTCAAACACAAAAGGCTTACGAGTGTAAGTCGAGTGCACATTTAGAGTAGAGTGTGGGGTGTACTGGTTCCCGGAGTAGGGTAATAGTAGCAGGGAATGTATTCTTTATTTTTCGGAATAGATTAATAAAAGAACATAGGGTAGGAGGACGTAGGCCAAATTAAAGTTGGTTGAARGTCGTTAAATCTTGTGTTTCCCAAAAGAAATTTTAAGAAATAATTGCATGTTACACAAAAGAAGTTTTTCCTAATCAGCAAAATATTATTTTAAATTTAGAAGATTGAAGGACTATTTCTCACCTATAAAATAATCTATTTACATTAACTAATGTAACAAGTGGTAGTAGGGTTGAATTCAAAAAGTAAAATAGTCGTTTTATGGTGCTGGAGTAATTTGAAAACTAAGAAAAAGAGTTTATTAAGCATTGTTCAAATAATAATAAAACTTTGGCAAAGGTTCACCATAAACAATACATATAAGGAGAATGCGATTCGAAGTCCACAAATATTAGAATCAAAGTTCACTTTTCGTGTGAACTTCCCTTATTACCCTTACTCTCACAAACATACCCACCACCACCAAGCCACCTCGTAACCACCGGACCACCAAACCCACCCATCCATACCCCACCTTGCAACCGTGGCCATCCATGGCAGCCAAACTCACAACCACAACCACCATCATCCATGGCAGCCTCAAGGTGGTGCTTGAGATTGGCGTCCAACCCAAGGCAGCCACGCCTGGGTCAGGCGCAGCCACCTTAGGTTGGACGCCAATCTCAGGCGCCACACCTATGGTTGGACTTCGTTTCATTAAAAAAAATACTTTGGTGCCATGACCTGTGGGCTWAGCCAAGGCGCCAAAGTGGCGTTTAAAACCAAAAAAATAACAAAGTTTTTAGTTGGTGTTGGGTGGTGGTTGTTGGTGGTAGGGTGGTGTTGGGTGGTGGTTGTTGGTGGTAGGATGCCTTGGGTGGTGGTTGCCGGTTGGTGCTGGTGTTGGGTGAGGTGTGAAGGGTTGTGTTAGGTGGTTAGGGAAGGGGAGAATCAAAGGGAATATTGGGAAGTTTGCTCGAAACGTYGATTTTGATTCTAGWAAAAATGGACTTTGTTTAGCAATCCAGTACATATAATCAAACAATCACAATAAAKAAATGATTAGTCTTACTAAAATAGGCCACACATATATTGAAAGGTAAAATTCGCCTTAACACTCTGAACTATTACTTAGGTGCGCTTACACCCTGAACTTCGCTTAGTTGCTAAAGCACCACAAACTAATGTGTTGGGTGCAACGCGTGCCATTACTTCACCAAAAAAAGGTTAATTTTTTCCAAAAAAAATCTAATTAACCAAAAAAGTCATATAACTTTTAATCAAAATTTTTAATTTTTAAAAACATCATCGTTTTCTGGTGAAGTAATGGTCGAAAAGTTAAAAAAGGTACCCACCATACCCAATATATTAGTTTGTGGTGTTTTTGTTAACAACTACATGAAATTCAGGGTGCTGGGCATACCCAAGCGATAGTTTAAAGTGTTGAGGTCAATTTTGTCATAATAAAAATGAATTATGAATGTAAATATTTTTTTGAGTTTGTAATAAACTTTGTGGGGTTGTGTTTTTATAAAATATTTTTAATACTGTAATTTTTAAATATATTATTCAGTATGTGATGTGGCATGGAAAACCCTTGCCTACGTGTTTTTCAAATATCGGGTCGAAACGATCCACGTGGKAAACGCTACAGAATAAATTAATCCGGACCGAAACGGGACGGAGAACCGACGTTTCTACACTGGAATGGTAGTAAGGAACGCTCGGAAGCATGGATGGATGACAAGTGTCACCCTTCCAAAGGATGCCTTGGTTTTTGAGGGATTGCCTATKAATACCCCGAAAAACCAAGGAAAACACACACAATTCTATTTCTCTTAGCATTTATTGCACAACTCCCAACTACTTGAGAGCATCTCTCACTATTTTCTCTCTCTAGCTTGGCACTTTTACTTCCTTAACTCCATACTTACTTAAGTATCGGAGGGGAGATAATCCAAATAGGATTATTCTCCTTTGTGCAGGTGCCAAGCAAGCTTTGTGAGCTAGGAGCAAGGAGCAAACTTCTGGTGGCCAGGAGATCAAAAATAGCCAGGAGACGTTCAACGTTCAATAGAAGGTCAGCTCTCCAGAGGTAGCATTGAAGGGAAGCCTCCACCCCTCTCTCAACCCAGAAGCTAGGGAAATCTTGTAGCCAGGACACGTCATCCCCYTTTTATTTGCTACAACATTTGGCGCCGTCTGTAGGGAGGCAATTAMAAATGGCTTCAGGAGATGACCATACAACACGAAGGACGATCACACCTCCATCTTCAGAGAAGGAGAGTAATCCCAACGACGAGATGAACGCCGACCACTCCACTTTCCAAGTTGGCCTGGAGGACAACACTAACCTGTCGTTTCAGGACTTGGTTAGTAGGTATATTTCACATGATACGCTCAAGGATGAAATCTCCAAGGGAGTGGACGAGATATGGGCTCGTTTCTCCCAACAGGATGAATTGAAGAGTAGACTTGATGCTCTCCAAGCGGAYAATGCCCGCTTGAAAGCCTTGCAGGCAGACAAGTCTAAGGTGACTGGCAGTGAAGGTCCTGCCAAGTCCCAAGCTTTGGAGTACAACACTCCCATCATTCCCATGCTCAGAACCATCAAGGTCKAAAATCCGACGCCGAAAGGCAAATTTGTTTCTACTGAGCACGTTCCCTTGGAACGAGAAAAGAGCRAGGCCAGGAGGTACCGTAGCACTCATAAGCCTGCTAACACAGCAACAACTGCCACCAAGGCCACCTCTGCCAAGGGTGGTCCTTATAGGTTTGATGAAGCCTATGTAGAGGATGACGTTTCTTCTCGTAAGGAGCCAGAAGACGTCAGGACTCTTATTGAAAAGAGGAAGCAAGACCGCGAAGCTTCCTCCATGGATGCCCGAAAGATCATTGAGATCAAGAGGGAAAGGAACCAAGATGCCAGGCTAATCCTGGACAAGAAGAGAACTYAGAGGCTTAAGCAAGCCGCTRGGTATGATGAAGAACATTCCTTGACTGGTTCCACGCCAGTGTGTACGGACCCTTCACACCGTTCTTTTAGAACGCATGGTCCAGCACAAAGCACATTTGGCCAGGCCACCCCGAGATCACATTGACATGAGCCTGAGGTTAGATTCCACRAATGTGGGGGGTGTCACCAAAGTGGTGCTCACCTGGATAGGGGTCATGGTCAAACATCCCAAGGGATGARTAGGGGGATGCAAGCGCTCTCCCTAACTGYCAAGAACCCCTTCTCTCCTTCTATCTTCATGGCCACGCAGTACCAGAAGATCAAGTTTCCATCTATTGATGCTTATGATGGAACTATAGACCCAGATGATCATCTGGCAATGTACAAACATCTTATGCTAACCACCCAGGCCGACGATGCGACTTGGTGTAAGTATTTTCCAGTTACTCTTAAGGGGCTGGCACAAAGGTGGTTCAGCGGTCTTCCAATAGGTTCCATCCACAACTTCAATGAGCTAGCTGTTCTTTTCACTCATCATTTCATGGCACATCGCCAGGAGCAGAAAAGTAGCTTACACATGGGTAGGATCCAACAACAACCCAATGCGAGTTTGAGGAGCTATGTAAAACGCTTCAACAACGAAACTCTCCAAATTCCAGACTTGCCAGACCGGGTGATCCTGGACAATTTCTATCGTGGGCTGGATGAGGACAGTCCATTCAAGTTCCAAATGGTAAGGCAACGGGTTGGAGACTTGAACGAGATGATGAGGGAGGCAGAAGCATGGATCCATGATGAAGAGGACTGTGCTGTCAAGAAGGCCAAGGAAAAGGTAACTCCCCCCCTCCTCCAAACATCAAAGCAACCAGGCACACCGAAGCGGTGGGTCTAACAAAAAGAGGTCTGGCACCTYGAATATTGAGGAGGAGGGAACATCGTAAAAGGCCTCGGCCAGGAAGAAGAGAAAGTTCAGCTACACCCCAACGGTTGAATACACCAAAGATCTTTTCCAGGTCTACAAGGAAGTGAGTCGAGATGTCCACATCGACGATCCTCCCCCAATAAAAACAGAAATGGATAAGAGGGACAAGTCCAAGTATTGCAAGTATCACAAGGAGCCTAGACATGTCACCGATGATTGTTATACCTTGCAGCGAACTATTGATCGCCTGGCACACCAGGGCAAGGTAAAGAAGCATTTAATAAAGAGATTTCTGAAGAAATCTGCCTCTACGGAGGGTGCCCCARATGAGGAGCATTCTGACTCCGAAATCATCTACACGATTTCTGGAGGTTTCGCTGCAGGAGGCCCAACTGCCTAGGGTCACCTGGATTACGTGAGAACTCCTCAACAAGTCATYCTCTTGGACAAAGAAGAGGAGGAGAAGTTCCCAGACGTTTTCATTTGTGAGAAGGATCGTGGGGAGGTAAGCACCCCCCATGATGATCCTCMAATGGTCGAGATGAAAGTGGCGGATAAGCATTCTTATTGATACGAGAAGCTCCTCCGACATCATAAGCTTCGAATGCCTTCAGAAGCTGAAATACAATGATGACAATTTGGTGTCATGCCACAATCCCATAATTGGGTTTGGTGGTTGCATCATTCAGCCAGTGGGAGTGGTCACTCTCACCCTTCGTCTTGGACGAGAGTACGTTTGTAGGCACTTGCGAGTCAAGTTCCTGGTGGTCAAAAATATGACAGCCTACAACGTCATCATTGGCAGGCCAACGCTCAATGCTTCAAAGTCCGTGGTGGTCACACACTTGATGTTGATGAAATTTATCAGTGATGAGGGCAAGGTTGGCACAATTTATGGAGATCAGCAAGTCGCTCGAGAGTGCTACCTTACCACCGTCAAGCCACTTGCTGGGGACAAGGATAGTGATGTGCCAGAGACTTCGAAACAAGGGGTCTCCAAGAAGAGGAAGTCTGGCGAAGTAATGATGGTCCATGGCACTCACCAAGAAATGATGGCCATCCATGGCTTGTTTGCTTCTATCTCTCGGCCAAAGCCAGGAGGCCAACAAGAGGACTTCGCTTTGGATCCCACCTTGCCAGGGAAAATCTTAGCTATATGCCATGCAATTCGACAAGGCTGGGAAGGGTTACAGGACTTGTTAGGAGTATAAAGACTTTTGATTCTCACGGAGAAATTTCCAAAGTCTGATTCTCTAACATCGAACCCAGCATCAGCCTTGACTTTAACACACCATTTTCATAAGCCTGATGCAAACAAAAGAAAAGAAACCTGGTGTCGGTTCGAAGCCAGGCACCGACGAAGAGGTTAAAAAAATTGCTAACCTGGGTTCATCATCCTTGCAGCTATCCGAGGAGTGCGTTTGCCATATTTCTTCAGTTCCCAAACCAAATGGTAATTGGACAATTGCGTGGACTACATCATATCTATGATACTAAAGGCCTTGTCCCAAAGAAGTCCACTGCCCAAAGTGATCTCCGACACGCTTATAGATTCTTTACTTCTACTGGCACGACCATGAGGCTTCGTTATCATCAATATACTATATTATCACGCTCTAGCTTATTCATTCCAAATCCCTCTTAAGGAGGACAACCAGGACAAACGACCATGCACTGACAACAACTTTATATTTACAACAACCGATATATGCCATTTGATATTTAAGAACACCGCCTACCCTTCCAAAAGATTGTCTAAACCACCATTTCGCATCAAGCAGCTTCGGAAGGCAAGTTATAAGCCTTACCATGGCAGACATACTATCATCAAGGTCTTCTAACACAAGCAAGAACAAATGCACTGCCAATACTATAAAGACATTAAACTTGACCGACCTACATTCGGCCATGAAACTAAATCCGACAGACAGTGCAGTCTTTGGGGGTACTGTCTAGCAACATCTCTTGCTTAGTATAACGAAAGATACTTCATAATGTCTAACCCTCGACAAAGTTAAATTCTTCTATACAGCACATCGCCTCCGCAAGTGAAGCACGCTCCAAGAACTGAACAGTGCCATTTTCATAACTGCCGATTATGACAATTTCTCACCTCCAAAATCTCGAGAACAGTTGCTACAGTAATCTCTTCAGCAACTCAAGAAGAGTCCCAAGTTCGATGTTAAGCAAAAGGACTGCAGAATCTGCCTTTGTCAAATTTACTAGGCAACAACTTACACTCCACCTTCAAGGTTGTAACCCTATAGTAAAATCTTATTACAATATCCTCTCGGTCTCCGAACATGCCTTGTCGGTTGTGCTGGTGGTCCAAAGGGAAGGAGCTCAGTTGCCGATTTACTTTGTAAGCCATGTACTTRAAGGAGCAGAAATGCGCTACGCCACATCTGAAAAGTTTGGCCTGGCACTCATGATGGCTAGCAAGAAACTTCGTCCCTATTTTGCAGCTCATAAAATTGTTGTCTATACTGACCAGCCAATCAAGCAACCTTTGACCAAGCTGGAATCTTCTGGAAGGATGCTTAAATTGGCGATAGCGTTGAATGGGTTCAACTTAGAGTTCGAACCAAGAAAGGCCATAAAGGGGCAATCCCTAGCAGATTTTATTGTGGAAATGACCAGGCCTCCCCCAATCGAAACGTCAAGCGACGTGTGGACATTATTTGTAAATGGTTCATCTAATCAAAATGGCTGTGGGGCAGGAATCCTATTCAAATCGCCAGAAGGGGACACATTCGAATATGCCATGAGATTCAAATTCCAAACATCTAACAACGAGGCCGAATATGAAGCTTTGGTGGCAGGAATCAGAATGTGTAAAGCAGCTGGGGCACGGAAAATTGATGCTATGTTAGATTCTCAATTGGTGGTGAGTTAAATCAATGGTGAGTATGAGGCCAGGGATGAAAATATGATCAAATACTTGGACATGGTAAAGAAGGAAGTCGAAGGATTGGAACGTTTTCATCTAGTGCAAGTGCCTAGGTCAGAAAACAATCAAGCCGACGTCTTGTCCAAGTTGGCTAGCTCGGCTACAGGAGACTCTCCCAGGTCTGTCTTCTGGGAAGTCAAGAATCAACGGAGTATAGACGAGCTAGATGAAGTCCACTACATCAATAGGGGAAGCACCTGGATG
>SNQN01001117.1:32684-57590 GCA_008642245.1 Bassia scoparia
TATATTATACTTGCAATAAGAATACGAGTAAATGCCAATTAATTGTGATGTGGCACGTAGAATCCATATGCCACGTGTTAGTATTTGATGGGGCAAGAGAAACCAACCTCGCATCCACGTGTCAAAAGCCAAGTGGCCTATCAAACGTACAAGTTCAACTGAAAAAAARCAAGCGCCGCAAAACAAACTGTTAATGCAAGTAGAACAGATAAATCAACGCRTGAGATGGTGACAAGTGTCACACATCAAGACTCTCATGTGACAAGGCAAAAGCCTATAAACTAAAATATCCCATGAGAGCCCTCATTTTTACACACAATTTTCCATATATTTGAGAGCATTTACTCATACTTAAGCAAATATAGACGTTTCTCTCTCTAACTTTTCTCTAACTTRTCTCTACATTCAATTGTATTTATTATTTTCCTCGTTCCTTAGGCATCGGAGGGGAGATAATCCAAAAAGAATTATTRTCTTTCTTGCAGGTGCTAAGGAGTCCCGGAGAATGAAGAAGTGCCACGCCATCTCCAAGTTCCAATCCAAGATCAACTTCCTTGAAGTAACATTGWAMGGAAGCCTTCACCCATCTTTCAACCCTGCAGRAGAGGAAATCTTGTAGTTCGTCAAGCGACGTGTTACAACAACTTGTATTATATTATTTGCTCCAATATTCTCTACATATATATAATCTTCAAAGTACAATTTTATAAAATTACAAATTGTGTGCGAGTATTTAACAATTTATTAAAGTTGATATTAATAAATAAATCACGCAGTATGTTATGATAAAATTAAGGGAATATAATTTGACAATTTCAATATTGCGAATTTATTAAAAAAAAGGCATAATTTACGAACTTTCACTCATGCAGGTCAAGTGACAAGTAAAAAAGATCGGAAGTGACTTAGTGAGTAATATTAACGACGTCAATGTAATAAAAAGACAAGTAAAATATACTTCATACATAACATAATAAGTGAGARCGTTTTTCTGATCATACTTTGTACGTAGAAAGAGGCCGATTAGAGATTATTAATTGTAATTTAGGTTTAATGTGATTTTGTTACAACTCGTAATAGAAATTTTAACATGCAATGTACGTACTACGTAGCCTCCTTCAAATGATATGCGAAAGCCACCAACCACGAAGAGACAGCTGTTCTCAAATTCCTCGTTATGCGTGAAGCTATATATTCCTACTATAAATAGATGGTATGACATTCGCAATTTTAATGCACTCAACTAGCAAAGAATTGAAGAGCTTACTAGTTTTACTACTAAGCNAATTTTTGACCGAATCAAGGGTGAGATTGAAGTCACTGCTCCAACCCTTCTTTAGTGTCCCTAGATCAATTATTGATTTGTAGCTAACAAATTAATAAAGTCACTCACAACCTACTAGTTTAATTAAGGAYAATAATAATTACCCATGTACATGTTGATTAGTTGGCTCAGTAACTCTAAAAACCAGAACCGTTAATCAAGTCATGTCGTTTCATTTTCATATCAATCCTCSAATAACATGTCGGATTTGTGTCGATTTGACAACTAGCATTTTTTTTTAAAAAAACTAGGCAGTTATAATATAATAACAATTTAGGCTATGTTCAGTTCAACTTATTTAAGTACTCTATTGTTTATTAAAAAATGAGTTCAGATCAGATTAAGAAATTTCAGGTCAAAAAAATTCAGATCAGATTAGATAAAAAAAAAAAAATCAGATTAGGTCAGAAAATACTAAATACAAAAACGAATTACAAAAAGTTTAGATTAGATTAGAAAATTTTAGATCAATATATTTTCATTCAGATCAAATCAAAAAAATGCAGATAAGAAAAAATTTAGAACAAAAAAATTCAGACGAACCGAATTTAGCATTGGTCACATGTAATATAAATTAGATATCCTTATAATTTKTGGCAAGGTCAAACAAAAGGTACGGAAGGTATAAATTATTTAATCTGTTTCAACAACTCCAATCGTCACTGATGAAGTAATTTGAACTACTAACAAGCTTGATCATCATCTCATCAAATGAAATAATAATGCAGAATTGCATCAATACAAGCTTAATTAGATTAAGTTAATTACCTGAAGCGATAACAAAGCCTTAGTATGACCATCATGGTTAAGASCCTTCTCACCAAGGTCAAACAATGAAGTAACAATAGGGTGAACATAAGTGGTGTCGAAAACATCAGAAATAGTGTGATCGTCTAGGGAAGCATGAATGAACCTAGCACCGGGGCCTCGGGCGCAATCGAGGTAGATCCAGCAAGCGTGCTCGTCAGGGTAAGTTTTCGTGGCGAGGCGGCCGGCGAGTGGATAAAAATGGCGGAGGGACGTGGAGAATGATTGCTTAAGTTTGTTCACAAAAACATGTGTTTCGTAGTTGTTGTGAGGTTTTTTGTAGAGTAAGCCATTTTGCATGTAACTAGTGCTTAACATGGCCAAGTCAATAGGACTCAAGTAGTGGTATGTTTTGTTTGAAGTTTTATCATCAAATTCAAATGTTTCATCATTTGGTTTGATGAAGGTGTCTGAGATAACCTTCATTATACTTTGAGATTGATATTTTATTGGAAATTTAAATTAATTTTTTCTTTGGTGCACATTGTTTCTTATCATGTATCTCATTTGTCTCTTATACTGTAAAATAGAACTCGTGACCCACCCAACTACCAGGGCCGGTTATAACTTATAAGGTTGTGCAACCACCCCATAGCACTGGGCTCCCAATTTCGATTTATATATTATGTACTCTGTATTATATAACACGAGTATGGGAAAACGTCAACTTAAAAATAGCGGACACGCGCGCGAACACGAGAATAGTAATATAATAAATATTTTAAATTGAAGATAATTTTACAAGCTTGCATTTAATATAGGTAAACNGCAGGTTTGCAGGCTTCTTTTTCATCTTTGTACTGTATATGAATTGCAGGTTTGCATGCTTCGTTTTCATTTTTCTTTATTTTCTTTGCCTCTTTTCATTCTAACACAACCCATGTGAGTGAATGAGCGATGTCACCATGTTTTCTTATTTGTTCTTTAAATTTTTTAAGTGCCAAGTGGGCCTGGCCTTCTATYGTTACTTTATAAACCAATCCATTCATCCATTATAAGATAAGACATATATTGGCCCTGTTTGGTTGTAAGCTTTGTCAAGAGAGTTTAGAATTTTAAGTCATTTTCAGATGTTTGACTAGTCAAACCCCTCTTCTTGCTGTTTGGTAAAGAGATGATTGAATCAGAGTTTTGGGACCAAAACTCTAGTTTTAGAAATATACCCAACAAATTACCTCTTAACTCATCTCTCTCATCTTCTCTTACCTTCGGAGCAGATTTTTGCTTCTGATTTGGGGATTGTTTTTTTAATAGAAGCATGAGGTGATTATTTGAAGATAATAATATGATGAAAGATGATGATTATAATACAGTAATATGATTCTCTCTTTTTTTTATGAGTAGTAATATGATTCTTAAATCTTGATGAACAATAATTGATGATGATACTTGTTGAAGATCCTTGGCTCCTTGCTGAGCGATGCAACATCGGTGCTTAAGAAGGGATTATTGCCATTATTTGTCTTGGAGCATTAAAGGGTTATTTTTTGGGTTAAAGCAAGAATGCAAGATACAGTAAAAGAAATGAATGAGATGGGGAAATCAGAGAAAGATGAGAGGAGTAGAGAGAAAGGATCCATTAAAAAAATAAGTGGGTTGATAATATTAAAACTAAAAATAGATCAATTCCGAAGTACATCCTTCAAAAACAATGGATCAATACTAATAATAAACAATAAATATCAATGTCTATTATTGTCATTTTACACTATAAGATCCTTATCAGCTTTTGTCAATCAACTAAGTATTACCAAACACATCTATCTAAACAGTTGTCAAATCTGCAGTTAAAACTCTATCAGCAAACTTTAAACTCTAATAGCTAAACTCTAAATTTTATTTGCCAAATAGGACCATTATTTCAGCCCAAAAACAYTGGATCGGATCGGACCGGAAACACGGAATCAATATTTTTATGGATCGGGGATCGGATCGAAATCCTCCGGTCCGGTTCAAATCCAAATTCAGGTTTGGACCGATTTGTGTTCAGCCCTAACTATGGATGTTAACGAGCCGAACTTTGGATATTTTGAACTCGACTCGTCACGGACATCTTTGAGTTTGAGCCCAATCTCAAACTTTTTCGAACCGTAAAAAAAGTTTTAAATACATTAGCCTGTTTGGTTGAGAGGAAATGGGAAGAAAGGAAGGGAYGTGAAAAGAAATATAACATTTTCCGTCATTTGGATTAAAAAATAAAGTGTAAAAGGAAAGGAATTGYGAGTAATTGACAGAAATGGAAAGTTTCATTACAATTTCTTCATTTTCCGTTCCTCCCAAAATTGGAGGAGTTTGGGAGGAAAGAAAAAATTAACTTAATTTCTAACCAAATATAGTAAAATAAACTTAATTTCTCTTCTTTTCTCTTCCCTTATATACTAATGTCTAACCAAACAACAGATTCTCAGTCACTTTCTCTATTTAAAAACATGGGAAAATAAGCTTAATTTATTTTCCCTTTCTTTTCTCTTCTCTTCCTCCTTTACTAATATTGAACCAAACAGGCTATAAAGTTTTATTGGAATTAGAGAACTATAGCGATAATAGTTGAGAGTTTTGAATTTTTTTGTTAAACTTATCAATATATACTTCGTACTACTAAATTGTATATTTATTAAGCTAAATAAAAAGATTAAAAAAATATTTCGAACATTTTTTTCGAACTTTGAGTTGAGCATAGATGGGCTTGACTCGTAAAACTTCGAACTAAACTCGAGCAGGCTCGCCTGAGTCAGCTGATTAACACCCCTATGAAACAATGGAATACACTTTTTTTTTTTTAAAAAAAAAGGAATTCATTACAAGGTAGATGGTCAAGCTATTCGTGACAGGCTAGTGGCTCAATATTTTGTGGCACCCTCCATTTGAATTTTGATCCCCCACATGTTCTTAAAATTAATTAATGGTAAAATTGCAATAATGTCTCAAACTATCCAACATAATCATTCATTTACACCTTACTCCCTTCGTAATAAATAAATGTAACAAACGAATAATTTTCTCTCACAGATAATACCCATTTTACATTTATTTATTACGAAGATAGTATTTACTCTTACCATAATAAAAATTCGGGTTCTGATCGATCATTCTCGTCGTAATGTTTTGGCTTCTAGCTCCTTTTCTTGGAGAAGTGTCAAGTGATAGCTGCGATTGGAAAATCGCAAGCTACTGTTCATCAATATTTTTTTTAAATGTAGTTTTTTTTTAAAAAAAAGAAAAAAGAAGTCTAACCCAATAATAACGCGCCACATTGCATGAGTATCACATGGTCAAAAAATAATGGCCCATGTATTTTATCAATTCAAAATACTATAAATCGACTGACAATGTTTGTACACTTTTGACAATGTTTTACTATATTCTGACAATATTTGTACACCGTGACAATGTTCAGAAAAAGTAAAGAATTGCGATTTTCCAATCGCAGCTATGACTTTATCATTCCTCCCTTTTCTTCGCCTCAACTTTTTCCTTAGCTGTTGAGCTCTTGACGCTTCGTAATGTTTTCTTCTGACCTTACGCTAAGGTTTTTCTAAGTTTTTATCCAATGCAATGACCTTACAGTTCTTAGTATTATGCAAGCAAGGGTCTTTTTCTAGCCCGTGATCCATTCAAATTGCTCATGGATGATGTGTATGTTTTTTTTAACTTATTTGTATTATCTGAACTATCTTACTTTATATAACTTATTGATATTTATAATTGTATTGTAGAGAGAAAAATAATAAGTATAATGGGTAAAAGAATGGACTTGGTTGAATATATTACCAAAATAATCTAATCCTTTTTTATTAAGACCTGCATAGGAATAGGCCACTGACGTGAGAGTAAAGCTAAGGGCATGATTATTGCAAGACTCCCTTCCAGACTTTACCACATTAGTTTTTCACTAACTTTTTACTTTTAACACTCATATCAAGACTCTCTACATTTTCATACTTTATCCAAAGACTCCAACAAGACTCTCTTTTTCTTTTAAAAAAAATTAAAAATGTTAAATTGATATTTTTTTTTAAAAAAGTAAAAAGACTCAATCGAAATGGACAAGTGTCCAACAAGAGTCTTGAGTTGGGTCTGAAAAATTAAAATTCAACTCAAGACTCCATAGAATCTGAGAAGTCTTTAATCAAGGCTCTTCTCAAGACTTGCAATAATCTTACCCTAAAGCAACATCAAGTATTTATATCATTTGTAGGTGCGGCTAACTCCCCGTGAGGTAACTGTATAAAATTATTTTTCAAGGTAAAAGAGCCCCTGACCAATTAGAAACAAAAATAAAATAGATTACTCCCTCCGTTCCATGAAGTTTTTTACAGCTTTCCTCATTTAAAAGTTTCATGAAGTTTCTACTACATCCACTTTATTCTATTTTTGAAAACCTTATACTCCCTCCGTTTTTTATTAGTGTTTCACTTTCCATTTTGAATATTTTTAAATAGTTGTTCCAAAACAATTTAAAAATAGTTTTTTTTTTAAATTTTTATGTATTTTATTTATTTTAACATTAACAAATTACTCTTCTCAATATCAACATTATTCATTACACATTCCTAAATTCAATATTCATTATATTTCCCAAATATTTCATCCACACATTTATTCTTTTATCTAACTTACTTAACTTTTAACTTAATTTATTCAACTTTATTATCTAACTTACTCAACTCTTTTACCTAATTACACAATTTTTTACTAATTTACTCAACTCTTAAACACCGTGTCAAATGTAATGGAACGACTAAAAAAAAGGGAAGGGTATTATTATTTACTAAATTAATTCTCGTGCGATGCACTATTATTCATTAAATTTATTTGTAAAATTGTTTAAAATGAAGATTATTAGGGAAAATACTTATAAAACGTGGAATGAAGATATTTTTATTTTATTATTTATTTATGATACTTAGATTAGAGTATGAAGGAGTTATGTTAAAGAAATTAATTAAATTCTTTTAGCAACCGATTGAATAATAAAAAAATATGTTATTGCTATATTAATAATTTATAAACAATGTCACAAAAAAATTCTTTTATAATATATCTTTGTTTATCACATAAAAAAATGATGTCATATGTTCACAATAGTTGATGATAAATAAATGTATAAAGTCTATTTCAATGCAATTTGGGAGATAAATTATAAGCTAATTAAGGTTAGTTGTTTTTTAGGAGTAGTAGTTAATTATCAAAACACATTTATTGGTTTATATGCATTAAATTTTGTTTATGCAATCATTAGTGGATTTGGGAGGAAAAGTTGGAGGAAAAATGAAGAGTGAGGATGTTTTAGTAAAGTTATTAGATTGTGTGTGCCCACTAATGTGTCTATTACATATCACTTGCTTGCAAGTTGCAACACCCAGTATAATTAACAACGCAATTTTATTTGTTTCTCTTTCCAATTTAAATGTAGTTTTTGACCCCGCATCCATTATTTTATTAATTGCCAAATTTAACCTATGATAATGTATGACACGTTATTCGTGGAACGGAGGGAGTAGTATTTATCTGAAATAAATTATCTTATTCAATAAGTATTAAAAATAAGTTGGAAAAACAAATTACAATAGGGGAAGGGTTATGAGGATTCGAACCTCTAACCACAGGGATCAAATGTGGAATTGAATCATTCCTCAAGTCGCTTTTACACAACAGTCATGCACATGTTAATAAAAGAATTTGATGTAAAAATAAGACAAAAGGAGAAGTATAAAAAAATGCTTAAACATAATGACAATAAGACTAGATAAGGTCTGTATTTCAATTAATTTATTTTTATTTATTTACAGAAAAATAAGTTCAGAGAAAAAAAAAGGTTAAGATAAGTTCAATTTAGATAAATTAATTAAGTTTAGTTCAGAAAAAAATAAATTTAAATAACAAACTTATTATATTTCCATCTCACAGAACAACTTATAAAAAAAAAGTTCAATTCTGAAAAATTATGAGAAAAAACAAAGTTCGGATAAGTGAAAAATAAAGTGAACAAAATAGACCTACGGAGTATATTATTATCCTTGAATTAAAGTACTGACGAAATGGAGTATACTTAAGTAACAAAGCTCATAAACTCATGATCTAGTTCAAGAGCAGACATATCACTAGGCACAAGGCAAACCACTAACTCAACACTCCCTAACCCTCACGTCCTTGAAATGCAACCAATCTCCCATCAGCTTTGTTGCATACCCGGTTCGAATCGCCACGGGATTCCCCAACCCAACTCGACCTCGTACAATTTGGACCTTGTGACCCGACTATCTGGACAAAATTAGGCCCAAAGTAGGTTGTGTTACTAGCCGGTTGCCATACTAAAGGGGCCTCGCAATATTCCCTTAGAAACCACGTATTGCTATCATCCTTGCTATTAACACTTGCATGAAGCATCAATGCAACCCAACGTAGTTCTTGCCTAATATCTCTCCAACTTTACAAGTGCATGAGCCCCGGAAGTTAAATTCCCGAAAAACTCCTGAGGAGTGGCGGACTCAAGCGCGGGCCTCGGTTCATGGTTAGATAACAATTGGTCTCAGATTCGGGGTCAAGCTTTCGAGCTCGTGTTATAGCTCTCCATATAAACGCTGACAATGCTTGAAAAGACGAAATTTCATTCTCATTACCACCATTATTACTGTTCGCTATTCTTAAGCCTTAGCATCGAGTGTCGCGATAAATTGAAGATTCGCTCCCTTAGAGGACCCGGATCATGCGGTTAATGAACTCGTGTGTTCGACAAACGGTAGCTTGAGAATCGACCGTGTGTATCATCCGGAAAGAATTGTTGGAAGATTGGTTCAGTAGACATGGAGTAGGTTTGTCCTCCATTGTTGTCATCCATTATTGAGTTGAATATCTCTTGATAATGTTGTGATGAAATGGGTAAGAGACGTGCCATCTCCTATTGAATGGTTGATGCATTATTCCAATGAATATTCCGTCTAAAAAGTTCCGTTACCTTCACATATATATTCCATAAATTAGTACTCAAAATTAAATAAATCATTTTTAATTTCAAAATTTAAGTAATGTCTAAACTCATGTTTGTAAATAATACTACTAAGTAGAACTAAACTTAAGTGTCATTTGTCAAGCTATGAATGAAACTATGAATGCTTCTAGAACGCTAAACTCGCTCGGATATGAGATGAAATTAAAGCTTTAATTATATTGATCATTTGAAATTATTCATATATGTAAATCTTGAGTATCGAAATGGCCAACAAATACCTACCAATCTCCGTGAAATACGAAGATAGTGAACTAATGTCCGGGTATGAGGATTAAATTTTTGACCGAATCAAGGGTGAGATTGAAGTCACTGCTCCAACCCTTCTTTAGTGTCCCTAGATCAATTATTGATTTGTAGCTAACAAATTAATAAAGTCACTCACAACCTACTAGTTTAATTAAGGAGAAATAATAATTACCCATGTACATGTTGATAGTTGGCTCAGTAACTCTAAAAAACCAGAACCGTTAATCAGTCATGTCGTTTCATTTTCATATCAATCCTCAATAACATGTCGGATTTTTGTCGATTTGACAACTAGCATTTTTTTTTAAAAAAACTAGGCAGTTATAATATAATAACAATTTAGGCTTATGTTCAGTTCAACTTATTTAAGACTCTATTGTTATTAAAAAATGAGTTCAGATCAGATTAAGAAATTTCAGGTCAAAAATTCAGATCAGATTAGAAAAAAAAAAAAATCAGATTAGGTCAGAAAATACTAAATACAAAAACGATTACAAAAAGTTTAGATTAGATTAGAAAATTTTAGATCAATATATTTTCATTAGATCAAATCAAAAAATGCAGATAAAAAAAAATTTAGAACAAAAAAATTCAGACGAACCGAATTTAGCATTGTCACATGTAATATAAATTAGATATCCTTATAATTTCTGGCAAGGTCAAACAAAAGTACGGAAGGTATAAATTATTTAATCTGTTTCAACAACTCCAATCGTCACTGATGAAGTAATTTGAACTACTAACAAGCTTGATCATCATCTCATCAAATGAAATAATAATGCAGAATTGCATCAATACAAGCTTAATTAGATTAAGTTAATTACCTGAAGCGATAACAAAGCCTTAGTATGACCATCATGTTAAGACCCTTCTCACCAAGGTCAAACAATGAAGTAACAATAGGGTGAACATAAGTGGTGTCGAAAACATCAGAAATAGTGTGATCGTCTAGGGAAGCATGAATGAACCTAGCACCGGGCCTCGGGCGCAATCGAGTAGATCCAGCAAGCGTGCTCGTCAGGGTAAGTTTTCGTGGCGAGGCGGCCGGCGAGTGGAAAAATGGCGGAGGGACGTGGAGAATGATTGCTTAAGTTTGTTCACAAAAACATGTGTTTCGTAGTTGTTGTAGGTTTTTTGTAGAGTAAGCCATTTTGCATGTAACTAGTGCTTAACATGCCAAGTCAATAGGACTCAAGTAGTGGTATGTTTGTTTGAAGTTTTATCATCAAATTCAAATGTTTCATCATTTGGTTTGATGAAGTGTCTGAGATAACCTTCATTATACTTTTGAGTTGATATTTTATTGGAAATTTAAATTAATTTTTTCTTTGGTGCACATTGTTTTTATCATGTATCTCATTTGTTCTCTTATACTGTAAAATAGAACTCGTGACCCACCCAACTACCAGGGCCGGTTATTAAGGTTGTGCAACCACCCCATAGCACTGGGCTCCCAATTTCGATTTATATATTATGTACTCTGTATTATATACACGAGTATGGGAAAACGTCAACTTAAAAATAGCGACACGCGCGCGAACACAGAGAATAGTAATATAATAATATTTTAAATTGAAGATAATTTTACAAGCTTGCATTTAATATAGGTAAACCAAATCTTAAGAATATCACTCTATATAAAAATTGAAAAGTTAAAATGTACGCGATCAAAATGTTAAAATAAGTGAAACAAAATCAAACAAACTAAATAATTAGGTGAAGTAAAGCGGAAACCAGCGAATCGACAAGGAGCGGGAGGGGTGCAGGAGTCGCGTAAATGACGAGAGAGAAGAGAGCTCTTAGGAACAACTAAATGAGGAGAGAAAAGAGGATTTATATTGGTTTGGGTTAATTAGTTGGTTTTGAGGGAAATTATATAATGGATGTTAGAATAGGAGAAAACAATTCTTGTTCTCCAAAGTGTCCGACACGTCTCCTATTCGTGTCCATGTGTCCAAAAATATAATAAAAAATAGACACGATTACGCATGTCCGACAAGAGACACGCGACCTTGATGGAGTATCTGAGCTTCCTAGAATTTGCATGCGGTATTGCTGTTTACAATATGTATGCTATGGTTCAGTGGTAAAACCTTGCCGTACTTCTCTTCTCTAGATGCAAGCGTTCGAATCCTTCAGTAGTAACTTCTTTAGTTTTTATATGTCTTTTCAATTTAACCTAAAAACAATGTCATCTTCCTTGGAATTACCTTAATTAACATGTCCCATCAAACTATAAATACCTTTCTATGGTATAAAAAACCTATCATCTTTAAAAAAATTCAATTTACCTTTCTAGTAATTTACAATTCATTGGTTTTTTTAGAGGATTTATATTTCATCAGTTTTTTTAACACCTACAACATTTTCCATTTTAGCCTTTTAGGTTTAGGTTTTAGTCCTCTCTTCTAGGGTTTTATTATTTTAGTCCATTTAGACCGGAAATATCAATTATTTTCGGAAATTAGACTATTTCGACCTTTTTTTTTTCCTTAATTCAATTTATTTTTCTACTTTGTTTTTATTTTGTTTGTTTAGTCTCATCATTGTTGAGAATTTGTCCCAATTATCCCAATTTTTTGGGATATTGATTTTCATCTATGGTTGAGAATTTTATTGTTAAGGTTCCTTAATAATTGGGGAGATGATTTGGATTCTTATGGGTTTAGGATTGTCATCAACTTTTCGATCAAAACATCAGCGTAGATGTGGAGGTCTCGACTTGGAAAAATGCATCGACATCGAAATTTTTGCTAGCGTCAAGCCTGAAGCATTGGAATTTGAGCTGAGCTACGCCAAAGTTGCAAATTAGTTATGCTTTTGATTGTATGTGTGTGTATATATATTTATATATATATATGAAAGTGTTTGAGGGTTTCTAAGTCTATAGGCACATATGTGCATTAATTGGAGTGAGAATATTTCATTCGTCAAAATTCTACCACACTTATTTTCAATTGATCGTACTCTAAGAGCATCTCCAATGGTGATTCAAAAGGTATGCTTGCAAATATATTAAATGTTCAAGCATGTTGCCTAGTGCCCACCATTGAAGAGTAGTATGCTGCTTGTAAACAAGCAGACCCTCTCAAACAAGCAGGGCTGCTTGAAATTGTTTTCTTCTCCATATTGTGACATATGTCAACTTTATTTATTCATCTTTTTAATTTATATACTTTTATTATTTCTGCATATTTAAATGAATTGAAGAGTTAGATATTCCAATATACCATTTCAACAGAAACTAAAATACTAAAATATATACTATCTTCAAGTAACAACCTAACAAATTATGTGTAATTTCATATATTGTAGGATGCATGTGTTGACTAATTTTTTTTTTTTTTTTTAAAAAGTATATCAACATAACAAATATTATATTCTATATTATATATTTTATATTCTATTTATTGACATATACTAGAGTTAAAACGAAGTACTCGTGTTCTTATTTTTTTTCTTTTTCTTTTTTTTTGTTTGGTAAATAAGTAAGGAATTTTAGTCTTCAACACATCAAACAAAATTACAAGAGGAAAGCTTTATAAGCTATTAATCCATCTCCTATCTGCTTGACTTACCCTATGTAAAAGGATTTTAACATACTTAATCTCATTACAAGTGCAAACAATACTAGAGACATATACCCCTCCCAAAAGGCTAAATTCCTAGCCTTCCAAATGAAATATACAACAGTAGCAACAGCGAAATACCACACTTGTCTCTTCCCTCGAGTGCCAGRAGTTCTCCTACTAAGCCAACTCAAGCAGTGATAACTAGAGCTCCAGCTAGGGAAACCAAGCCACAAACCAATCTCTGTCCAGATGTGCTTGCTAAAAGGACAATGTGCAAACAAGTGATTATGTGTTTTAWTAGCCTGCATACAAATACAACYCTGATTATCCTCACAAAKACGAAAGACATAGAGTCTCTCCTTGAAGTCTCTTTAAAGCAAGCAACCATAGGATAAAACTATGCTTAGGGATAACAGCCCTGTTCCACACAACCTTATCCCAATAAACCTTCACCCCTGGTTTTTCATAGCATGATACACCTTGTGGCTAGAATAATTTCTACCAGGTGTTGGCCACCACAGAGAAGGATCAAAAGTAAGAAACTGCTGCTTAACTAGACAAATATACTTCCATACCCAGCTTGCAGAAAGTGAAGGAGTATAATGATCCAAAACTTGTTGCTTGAGATAAACCTGGTGGATCCACTTTACCCATAGATCATCCTTTTTAGAAACAATGTGCCATATAATCTTCCCCACAACAATCTGATTCCAAAGACCAAGGTCCCTAACACCAAGACCCCCAAATTTCTTCATTTCACAAACCTTGCTCTAGTTAACATATCCAACTCTGTGTGTTATATTTATAATTAAAGAAGTTATTCTTTTTTATTTATCTATTTATTTATATTTATAATTATAATTATAATTATTTTTATATTATTTGATTCTGAATATATTTGCTCATACAAGCTAAGGCAAATTAGGACTTAGAATTATCGTAAAATATCATAGACAATACACATAACATTTAATGTTAAATTTATTTATTAATAAATGGATGCAAGCTACAAAACAAAGTAGCTTGCCATTACTGTTCCTTCTAGCATGAAACCAATGTAGCTTCCTAGACTGGAATCAGGTCGGTTGGGTCAGTTTCAGGTTGACCCGCTTATATAAAACGGGTTGAAACCCTCAACTGAACCCGACCTGTTTAGATAAATGGGTCGAAACCTTCAACCCTAACCTGATTTTTTCGGTTCGGGTTGACCTGAACCTAACCCGTGTAACCTATTTATGTTATCAAGCACTAATTGGGTCTAAACTGACCTGAATTCAACCTGTTACACTATTTTATAACCTGAAAATAAGCTGCCAAAAATGCCAAATGAGCTGATTTTCATTCAATAATAATAATAATATATAATATGCATAATTGATAGTAGATAATACTTGTCCAAATACATGTCCAAAATAAGTTCACCAAATTAATTAAAACATTAATAAAGTTCCATAATAATAGATAATTATATATAAAGTCTAGAAATAAGTAGTAGACATTCAAATGTCAGATTCAGCAGGGCTTGGGCTTGGATTTGGGCTTGGGCTTGGATTTGGGCTTGGTTGAGCACTTTCCGGGTGGACTTGGAGTGTCAACATTGTCGTCAACCTTACTAACAATAATCAGATTATAATATCACAGATTATAAAACAAGTGAAAATTCATAAAATCAGCAAGTAATTCATAAAATCAGCAAGTAATTCATAAAACAGATTATAATTCATAATCGAACAAGTAATTGATTAACATTATTTTAAAAAAAAAATCAGCACACATAAAATAGAAAAATTATATCACATTTACAGCACACATAAAATCAGCACACAGAAATAACAACCTAACAACAAGATCGAATAAAACAAGAGGCGAACAAAAAAAAAAAAAGAACAGGCGAACAACAAGATCGAATAACAACAAAAAAAAATAAAAATTAAGTTGAATAACAACAACAAAAAATTAAGCACAACAAAGAGGCGAACAACATAACAAGATTCATAACAACATAACAACAAGAAGTAATTGAAAATAAAAAAATCGATAATTAAAAAAATCGATAATTTACTTTGGGGAACAGTCGAGTATGAAGAAAGAATCAGACACAGAAAATCGATTTGGAATTTTGGATGAATTGTAACTTGTAATAACAGTAGAACTTTGAAGATGAATTGTATCGAAAATGAAGAGGCGAAAATGAAGACTGAATGTCTGAATAGACTGGCAAGTAGAACTGTAGAAGTGTATGAAGAGGCGAAAGAGTAATTGAGTAAATTAGGGTTTTAATATATATGTGGGTAAAAAATAAAGTTGGGCCAGCCCAGTAAAATAAAGTTTAGCCTATTAGAGTATAGGACTATTAGGAAATATACAGTTTAATTGGGTTAAAATCGGGTTGAACCCGACCTGAACCTAACCGTTAGCTAAGCAGGTTAGGCGGGTTATTTTCAGGTTGACAATCTGAAACCTAACCTAACTCGTTTATAATCAGGTCTGTTCAGGTTGACCCATAACATAAACGGGTTGAAAAACCCCAACATCCGCTTATTTCAGGTTAGTTCAGGTCGTGTTATCGGGTTGGGTCAGTTTTCGCCGGTCTAATGTTCCTTCTAGCATGAAACCAATGTAGCTTGAAAAAAGAATAAATCAAGGTAAGCTACAAGGCATTGTAGTTTACCATTGGAGATGCCCTAATACTAAAATTAAAAAAAAGCATGAAAGAAGCCAACTAATAGCCATATTCTTAATAGCCCAACATGGCCTTTTCACGTTCAGTTTTGGGGCCATTGAGATAATTTACATTCAGTCCAATATGGCTTAGCGATCATAATACATGATGATAATGTTAGTGATTTCAATTTGCTTCTATTTAATTTTTGATGTAAAAAATCAGATAATTTATTCTCATAGGTGTTTTGATCAACTAGATATAATTATATCTTAAAAATCACGCTTGTTCTAGTTCATGATAGTCCATTCAACTTGAAAATATATGAAAATTAAAGTACCGAGTCCGACTCAACTAAAAGCTTCAGCTAATAAATGGGAATACAAGAGTGAAGGATAATTTAAGTGGTTAAAATTTCCCTCCGATTTCAAGAGATTCTAAAATCGATTCTCATCTCCGATTTCAAAAGATGCATAAGGTTTATTATACTACGCATGTCATCAGGGTTAATTTATAGCCTTATGTTATGAGGCACCACATTACCATTGAACTTGAAATGTGATGTATCATAGATTCATCATAGTCCATCTACATATAACTCAGAATTATATTTTGTTATGAAAATTAAAGTACCAACTCAACTAAAAGTTTCAACTAATAAATAGGAAAGACGCATGACTAATATTTTATTATACTATGCATATCAATCAAGGTTAATTTATAGCCTTATGGGAGAATTGTAAATTGTAGTGTGTAATTGTAGATGTGAGTTTTTTTTTCTTCTTATAAATTTGTGCATGTTTTTTTTTTTTGGGAGAATCGTATTCTATTGAATTTGTACTTGCTTAATTTCATTTCTCTTTCCTTCTTAGTAGTAGGTCACACTATATATAGACTCAATGCCCTTATTTTGTACCACTATTTTGATATCATAGTTGACTTGTTTTATCTTCTTATCTAATCATTAGTTATTAGTGTTATATATATATTATATATATTATTATATATATAATATTATATTTATATATATATATATTATATATATATATATATATGGAATAGGATCATGTGAAACACAAACTTAGGTGAAAATAAAAATTTTTAATCTTGACCGTAGGTTGGAGATGGAACGGTCACGATTTAATTTATGTATATTCTTGTATTTCAATTGGGGTACATTGAAGGTTTAAAGGGTACACGTGTACTGTTCATCAATAGTACTGAAAGTCTTGTGTACCCCTTTACTGCTTGTATGTACTTAAAATGTAAAATGTACCCACTTATTTGGTTTCGTTTTCAACATGTGGTTTTCACTGATCTGACTCATATCATTATATACTATAATATATATTATAATATTTATATATATATATATATATATATTTATATATATATTAATATATAATATATATTTAATTGGTGAGCAGTACAAGTATTAGCGCTTAAACCTACCAAAATTACTATTGTCAGTAAATTGATAGGTAATTTTAACTTTATTCAACCCAAATTCGTTTTGAAGGAAAGCAATTAGAGATAGATCTTGACTATTAAATCTTACAACATGATATGAGTATAATTTATTGTTGCATATTACTAATATTATTACAATCAATTGAGTGTAGAAGATGATATGAAGGTGAATCAAAAGGGAGATGAAGAGGGATCGGAGAGATGACATATGAAATTAAACCTTTATTTGAAAAAAGAAGAAGAGTAATGCTATATGATTTTGTTGGATAATGCTTAAAAAAAAGAGAGGAAGAATAATGTTGATGTGGCTACATAAGGAATGAAGAAATAGTGAAATTGTGAGAGATTAAGGAATGTCCGAGTGGGAGTTGGGGTGGAACTTGAGAGTTTTAATAGAAAGGATTAGATTAATCGAAATAGTAAAGTGAATTATTATTGATTAATATACACGCGACATACATTACTACTACTACTATTTGATAAGTTAGGTTTTAGTCTTTAGAAAAGACTGTCCTAACATATTTTAACCTGTTTACCGTTTTTTTTTAAATAAATAATAAAATACTATACAACTTTATTCTAGAAGTAAATTAAATTTTGGATTTTAGGCAATAGTTCATTTATATTGTCGGTGCAAACACTCGATAGTAGTATAGTATCATATAACTTTTTAGAAAAGTTTTGACAATACATACAATCACTTAGTGATAAACTTTTGACATTATGAAGCTCAAATGAAACTAACACTAATTATAAATGATTTTGTCTAATGAATATGACTTAATTACAGAGCTAACATGATTTTGTCTAATATTTCAAATCTTACAAAAATACGCAAAAGTATACAAATACGAATAGTGTAGTCCTAGATCCTAAATGATTAATAATGTCACAAAATTAATTAAAGTTGAATTATGAAGAAAATTAGAAGACTAAAATATGTATGTTTTTATTCTCTTTGCTCGACAATATCTTTCAAGAATCCTCTTTACGAAGTAGATTTTTAATACGGTATTTATTCATTTTTATTATTATTTTACTTATATCAATTTTATGTATATTTTAAATCCAATATTAATTAATTAATTAATTATTAATATATTAATTAAGGTCACTTGTACAGTTGTTAGTAACAACCAAGCAACAAGATTCATAAGGGAATGTGTGTGGTATGTGCATGATGGTGTCGTAATGTGATTATGTTGAAAATTATTATTAACCGATTAATTATCAAAAAATATGTTATTATTAAATATTATATTTGTGGTTGTAGTAGGGTTGTCTTTGATATAACAAGTTTATTTGGCTTTTATATGTTCGTGTAGTTGTCGTATCATGGAGCAAATCCCATCTTCGATCATATGAAATCTTGACCGCATCTTCTATCCACCATTCTTGTTCATATATATGTAATATTGTATTATGTATGTGATTAAGTACCCTAATTATACCAATGATATGATTAGGGTAAGATATATATAGGTGATTATATATGTTATAATATGTGTTGTACTATCATCATTATTGGGCCACATTACAACACTTAATTAATATAATGCTTAAACATAAAGGGCTTTAAAAGCTTTATAGAAATGGTAGAATGTAGATTTAGGATTATACACTCGGAAACTCAGATACGAGGTAATTCCAYCTTAATTATCCTTTTTCTATGAAAATTTTAATATGGTTCATTGAGAATGGATGGACTACCACAAGCAATAATAGGAAACCAATCATATAACAACAAGTGTCCAGCAAATTGAAGTCAATAATTGACTTTGGCGTTAATTTTGGCAAGCAACCTATTAATTGAAGGAATGTTTTATTTTTATTGATTTCTAATATCTTTAATATTTCAATTATCTAATTTTGTATAACTTCAGAAGTTAGGAAATTTCGAAATATATTTTGTTAATTTATAAAATTATTTTCTAAAATTAATAAAACAAATTAAGTACTCGGTAATTAAAATAAGGAAAGAGGAAACTCCTCAAAAAATTATATAAAAACATAATTGATTTCTTATTATTAATTGTGGTAGTCCATTCTCAATGGACCATAGTAAAATGATCCGGTCTCCTTTTCTACCTTTGTACACAAGTAATGCAACCAGCATTGTATTTTGGATTGTAATTTGGATATCACACAAGGCTGAGGACTTTCCTATCTATCTCAATGGCTCCCGTTAGCTAGGGATATCAATTGTATTTTGGAAAAGTAAACAAAGGATCACTTTACGTTAATAATTAAAACATAATATAAAAATAATTATACTGCCGTGATAAAGTTATTAGCTTACTAATTAATAATGAAGTATGGTAATTATATTTCTGTAACGAGTCATCATAGTTTTGGTGCATAAAGAGTTTATGTTGGACTTTTGTGTTTATTACTAGTTATCAAAGTGCTAATTAGATTAGAAACATTTTTTTTGTCATGGAGTATTTCTCAATAAACCTCTGTAAAATTAGATATAAAAAAAATGCAAAATGAGAGAAATTAAATGAGATCTCATTTGATGACTAATTTCTTCTTTATTGCAAAGGTGGCTTTTTTGCACGTGAAACGTGCATGAGTGTATAAAAAATAAAAAAATATATAATGAGTTGATTGTTGTTTTACTTTTTTCTTAATCATATCATTAAATCAATTGATTAAATTTAAGAATCAAAGCATTTTAAACAAATAGCTATTATAAACAAAATTCGGGTTATTATATTATTCTATCAATTTTGAACAATAAATTAAACTAGATATTGCAAAAATGATGACATAAGAAATTATAAAAAAGCGGATCAGAAATTATTTTTAGAACATTTTTTTTTGGTTATGAAGTAAAGTACATATTTATTACTCCGTAATAAACATTAAGGTTATATATAAAAAATGCAAAATAAGAGAAATCAAATAAGATCTCATTTGATGACTAATTTCTTCCTGATCGCAAAGTTAGTCTTTTACACGTGAAATGTGTACGGAGTATAAAATAAAGAATGTATCTTATTATGAGTTGATTATTGTCTACTTACTATTTCCCCCTTAATTATACATTATTCAATTGATTAATATAAGAACAAAGCATCTTATCAAAGATATATTACATAACAAATTTTTGTTATTTATTCTATCAATTTTAAACAATTAATAAACTAGACATGTAAAAATTGTTGACATGGAAAATTGCTCACAATTGATTACAACATACTTGGCTATTGCTATTATGCAAATGCAAGGAAACAAATCACGTGTATTAGGAAGTCATTAACTTACACAATTCGATCAAAGATCAAATAGTATAGCAACATTTTTTATGTGGTAATGAAAATATATATAATAAAACTAATTTTTCGATCTAAGGTGTTGCTCGAATATCTTACAGATCAAGATTCTAATAAATAGGACGTTCATTTGGTTGTCCTTATTTTGTGTTGACAATATTCAATTTTAAAGAAGGTATTGTATTTCATTAGATGCACAATAAATTATTGCACATCAAGCATATATGATCTGACCTTTATATCATATAGTTACTCATTTTCACTTTACATCAATATAATGATAATAAATAAGGTCACTATATTGATAAAAAGGATTACTATATTAACCAAAGGTCTCTATAATATGATGCACAGTAAATTCATTGTGCATACGAATATCTAATACTTTGTCATCTTTTAATACGTAACAAATTTTGTGTGTGTGTGAATGAGCCGTAGAGGTAGGGTATAAAATACGAAATTATTGTATGCATTGGATACACAATAATTTATTTGCATCAGACATATATTAACCTTTTTTTTTATATAGTAACTCATTTTTTCACTTTACATCAATATAGTGAATAATAAGGCACTATATTATTAAAAGGGTTACTATATTGACCAAAAAAGTTAATCTAATATGGTGCACAATAATATCTTGTGCCCTAATGCACGTAATACTTTGTTTAATATAAGTCTGTTCTTGTTCATCTTATTTTTACTTATCTGAACTTTTTTCCGATTGAACTTATTTTATTTTTTGAAATTGTTTTGTAAGAGAGAAAAATATATATAAGTATATTTTTTTAAACTTATTTTTTTAAAATAAGTAAATAAGTTTGAAAAGAACAAGCACTATGTTAATACTATTTAAACTCTACAACCAAGCTAATACTAATTTTAATCAGCTTAAATTTGATGATTTCGAACTAATGAGAAAATACATTAGTGAAGTTGTGCCATTTACCTGGCTAAATATACGTCTTATATATGAATTACTTACAATGTTTCAATCTTAGCTATGATTCTGACAGCTACATTTAGAGCTGATGAACTCACATACACTATGTATATATTTTTTGACGTATATGAATTAAACTTATCCAAATTTATTGAATCATTTTTTAAAGGCAATAGGAGTAGCTTTACTACTCAAAGAAGAGAATACTACTACAAATCAACCATGTAGAGCGAAGGAAGACTATGTCCTTAGGTCACTCATCTCATTCTAAAGAATTTCGAAATCAGTCTTATCCGTCTTGGTAGTTCTTTAATTAACCATTTTACTATAAAAACCCAACTAATTAGTTAATAATTAACAAGTGGAACCAAACTAATGATTACATCATTGATATCTTTAGGTTTTATCTTGTAAGTGTTATAAAGCCTTGTATGAACTATGACAATCACATTGGTCAAATATATTGACATGCAAGAAATATACCATTTTTAGAATCTCACAAGTGTTTCATCATGATCTATCTTTCTTATTTTGTTATCTATCTTAGACAATATATAAAAACTCAAAAATAAATTTATTGCACTAATTTACGAACAAAAATCAACAATACTAAAGAACAAAAATAATAATGATAGGACAAAACTAGTAGAAGGACTTAGAAGCCGCAACTACTTATAGTGCGTACACATTATTTCATAACATTGAGACTAGCTAAATTATTAATATTTCATCACTTCACTAAGACTAGTATTAATCAATATTAATACCAAATTAACGTGCCGAATTCATATATATAATATATATTACATTAGCCAATATGTACAAGATGAAAGAGAAAAAAAAGGCATCAACAACCTTTAAAGCATCAATCATACAACCCAGAAATAAAGGCTCTTTTTAGTCCACCAAAAAAAAAAAGATGTTTACACATACTTGTAAAAAATTGGACATGAAATCCCTAAAATAGGGATTAAAAAAAAGTTCTAGAAATTTCTGAAACAGAGGGTGAAATTATCAACATAGTAAAACCATGCTAAAAAAATTGATGGTAAAAAAACCCTCCTGCAAATGAACCTAGAGCCAATAAGTGAGATCGGAACGACGCGACGGTGGCGGCGATTCGATGCCTTTTTACAAGCTATGATATTCTGGAAAGTAGTAAGAACTATACTAGAGGACTACATTTGAACCTAGTATTACAGGCTTAATTAATTTTACTTCAGTAGTGTATAAAATTAAGATTGATGAATTAACCAATTAATCCAACAAATCTGATGAGATTGTGATTTTGTTTCATGTCAAACACTTGAGAGTTGCGTGTATATGTTTGACAAGATCTTTAGCTGTCAAACTGAATTCAGCATCCATCTGCGCAGAAATTGTAGGAGAATTTTGTTAGAGATTTGAAATTTATGTTGACTTTTATTATCACTAGCTAAAATCAATTATTATTAGAGGTTCGAATTACATCYGAACATTAGTAGATTGATYAAAATGAGTAAAAATAGGTTTAARAAAACAGACCRAAAATTGATTATTTTTCAATTTTTAACCGTTACACACCTATCAATCTAGRTAGTRCGTAGTATGAAGTAATTTAAGTTCAGTAAAAATCAATTGGACCGTATAGGGTTTAATTTATTAGTCTATTAATCTATTATCATAAAATCAATAAGTCTAGCTTCATAACATTAGTAATAAATTGGTATAATTTCATTCTTGAAATAGAATTAGGCCTTAATTATTAGTAGTAATATTTTAGTATCAATTCTTAAGGGAAGCTAAGAGACTTACTTGAGCGATAATCGTTACAGCAAGAGCTGAGCCTCCAAATGCTAATGAACTGTTGCTAACAACAACTAGATTAAGTTGCTCAACCTTGGAAATGACTTTTTCAAGAAGCCCTTTCTTATTTTCACAGTGAATTTTGAGAAGAACATCTTTGTCTGAGAATCTGGCTTCGATTTCAGGGAATGAACCTTCACAAGCAACACCAGAAAACGTTGTCGTTTGTCCCGAAAATCGGTCATCTTCTTCTACTGATACATAAGATCTTTTCACATAAACTGCTGATTCTACTGTTTTCTTCTTAGCTTCTTCCTCGAGTTTTGTCACTCTTTCTTGCATTTGTTTCACATACTTGATTGCATCTCCTAGCACTGAAGCTTTGTCCATCTGTCGAATCGTCGATCAATTAGTTAAACATTAGCAWGATAATGGACTAATTCATAGCTAGGGCATAGCAATAAATTGTTCTAATTAATAAGGTGAGAATAATGTTAATTATGAATTTATCACGAAATAAATCAAATTAGAAATAAATTAAAGTTGATATGATGTGAGACCGTGTCATACAAGACTTTTATATGGAATCAATTAAAGTATGTCACAGTGTACCTAATAAGTTTAAGCTGATGGTTGAGGCACAAGAATAATATGTGTGCAGTACCTTTTTTAGGCCAGGGATGATGGCTGACAACGCGATGAATCTTTGGCTAAGCTTCTCCCGGCGTTTCCTCTCAGCTAAAATGTGATCCTTAGAGTGTTGAGGCATGGAAACAAAGTTGGAACATTTCTTAGTAGCTTGAGGTGAAGCCTCGAATATGCAACTTTGCTTGTCAAATGGAGAGCCATGAGAAGGGAAGCTAACATTAGACACCGCGACTTCCTCCTTAGGTGTAATGAGGCCGGAATTACTTTGATTCGAACAATTTGATGAATTATTGGAGAAGGACAACATAGTGGAATTATTGTTATTATTATTAGACTCTTCTTGATGTAGTGATGAGTTAAAAACATTGTTTTTGATCTCATAGGTATTCCAATCGTTGTTCTTCTTGAGCTGTTTGATGGGTTTATCCATGAGTGTATGTAGATCAGATTGCGCCGATCTCTTGCAACCCATGGCTTGATGATTGCTAGTCCCCAATTGATCGAAACCATTAACATATGCAGGTAATGTTGTTGGACCAAAAATATCATCAAATGTGTTGACTTGTAGTTGATGGATGAAGCTTAGATCATTCATCATTCCCTGAAAAATAACATTGAAACAACACACTAATTAATATTATTATACGTCTAAACTTAGTATATATTTAGCAAAATCACAAAAATAAGAGAATAGTTTATGTTAATTAAGTACCATATCATTGAAGCCTGAAAACATTGAAACCTCCATTATTAATAATATTTTGAGCTTTGTAAAGTGATGAATTATCGATGATAAATGATGAGAGAAATTTTGAAGAAGAAGAAGAAGAAGAAGTGAACTTTGGTATGATTGTAATTATTGTTGTAGGAAAATATTCGGACTACTTCAATATTGAATGTGAACTGAGATTTGTGGCATTGGAATGATGAAAGGGTTAACAATGAAATCTTGAGTTATATATGGAATTTATAATGCTAAACTATTAATTGAAATCTTGTCAAAATATAAGTGGGTCCCTAACTTAAAATGAAAAAAATAAAAGTGGGTCCCAGGTTGAAGTAACCATATAAAAAGTTGGTAACAGTCCTTAATTAATTATTGGATTAAGGAGTAATTATATTATATTAGGTTCATATGATTATTGTGTTTGAGAATGGA
>SNQN01001117.1:57615-76008 GCA_008642245.1 Bassia scoparia
AATAGTATAATAATAATATGAATTTTACTGGTTAAACGTTGAATATTTTTTTTTATTTAGGGTTGATTGATGTGAGCATGTATTTATGGGACGTGCGAGAGTGTAACTTGTATGTACGCGTAACGCGCTCGCCATACAATGTTGAAACGCGCAAAAGCAAAGTTGGGTTTCTACTATAACTCACTGTTATGTTAGTTTAGTGTTAGTGTTAGTCTTAGTCTACTGTAGTTCCTAATTAACACATCCAAATTATGTCTTCTATAGAGAGTGACAGAATAACTCAAATGAACGGTTAAAGCTCATTTTCCGATTTTAAGAGAGTTTGAGTCGATTCTAATCCCTGCCCTTTTGGCTCTCTTAATTACGCACACCCAAAAAAAATAAAAAATTCATGCCTCCTATACTTTGATTGATGATACTAAAACTAGTAATTTATTTAAGTAGTTAACTTATTACTACCCATCCTTCCATGTTCATGTGGGTAAGCTAAAGGCCGGTAACAAAATGTTTGAAACGCCGATTTCTTCTTGACAAGTGATTTTTTTACGTGAACTCTAATGTGCATTGTCAGCACCAACTTATATTGTTTTTAAATTTACTTGATTATATTCATTTATTTTAATTGCTTCAGTTATAATGGTGAGTGAGATATCTATAGCTTGAAACATTATATTTACGCATTTGTTAAAAATTTAAAAATTTAGTTGTATTGAAATTGATCTAAATATGCACTTATGTTCTCTCTCGCCTGTACAATAAAAAGTCTTCATTGTTCATGTGAAAAGGAAATAAATGAATATAATTTGAAGCATTAAGACGTAAATCACCATCTTATAATGAAGACTGTGAATATTAAATTTATTTGGATCTCAGGAATTACATCTATTGGATTTTAAATAAAAATTGCTTTCATTGTCAAAGCCCTGTAACAAATTATAGATTCGTACTAAGTCAACGAAGATGCTAGAAAATGAAATTACAAACACACTTACAAATCGTGTGTTATACTTCTACAATAATGAGCCTATACATATTTAGAACTTTTCGGGTATAAAAATAATGACTTTGTCAAATAAAATTGATGGGTTAAGACAAAGTGTGCAAACTCAGTTTGTTTAAGAAAACACAAATATTGCCACTATATAAAAGTAACTAATAGTGCAGTACGAATTTGTCTGGCATCTTCCAATTCATTATCAAAAGTAAATAACCCTTAAATTACCAATACAGTATGCAGGTGGATTAGTATTTTGAAGTAAGATGCCACTAATATGCGACGGTGGTTCAAACAAACCCAATTTCTCTAAAGATCACTTATCCCTCCATTTAACTTAAATTACGAATGTCAGCTGAATGTTGTCGAATTCAGTGAGAAATCTATGTTTACTAATTGTGAGCCAATTCAAACAGAGACCCACCCTATCACTTATTACTTTCTATGAACTAAAGTAGCCACGTACATTGGCTATACGGGACTCATTGTTGTGACTTGCCGCGCCAACTTTTTCCTCGGATGTAGACTCAGGGTTGATGATGAGTTTGATCGAATTCATCACCTTCCTAGCATAACCCCCCGCCCCATTTGCACATATCTGAGATAAGATCTGCTGTTAGGGTTTGCATGTACTGTGTGGATCCACTCAAATTAGCAAATATATTATTGTAGGAACTGTCTATTATTAACAATAGAGAGAATCAGGAATAAGAATGGTATACTAGTGATTAGAGTATGTAATCTAATACAAAACTAGGTGTAAACCTTTAGTCTAATGTCTACGGGATAATAAGAATAAATTGAGAGGAGACATATAGTCGGAAATATCTTAGACCTGAGTTGTTACATAATGAAATGCATGAATAATAGGATCTGCGAGGTTCTAGATTTCATGGGATATTATATGCTATTCTAATATAAGCAATATGACTACATATCTCTAAATAGGGTCAATTCTATGTACCATGCGCAAAGGAGTCACCCCAAAAAATTTGCCTTCAACCAATCTCACGAAGAAAACACCCAGGAGAAAATAGAGTATAGAGGGATAATCATGCATGCACTGACCAGATGGAACTCACGGATTTATGACATTAGTATGGTTCCGCGAAATGTCGAACTTCAACCTCGTTGATCGGGTAAACAATTACGCGTTTTGAGTTTTTTGGGACGGCATATTGTGTAATTAGACTAAATAGAAATGCCTCAAAAAAAAAAAAGACTAAAAAGAAATAACAAATTAATAAAGTCAATTTTGGTCAAGTTAGTCGTCACTAGAGACTAAGAGAATGATTTCAGATTTCCCACATAGGAATGTAATACGCCCGGTTTTTCTTTCCTAATTATTTGTGAGGTCAGATGTTGGCGATTCCCATATATACTCCCTCCAATTCTTTTTACTTGCACCATTTCCTTTTTGGGAGTCAAAGTTAGTAAACTTTGACCAATTTTTTTGACAAATTTATAATGTATAATATAGTCAAGTGAGATCTTGTTTGATTCGTCTTAATGTATATTTTATTAATATCAAATTTTTATAATTTTCTAAACAATATAATTTAAATTATTAGTAGTCAAAGTTGTGTCTTGAAGACGTGCAGAATGGAATGGTGCAAGTAAAAAAAATCGGAGGGAGTATATAAAATGAATACATACATGAGAATGGAATCACCCCAAAAAATAGTCAACCAATTAGAAGAAAAACAGAAGAAAACAAATAAGTATAAAAGAATCAAAGCATGCATATAAAATGTGCTGATTAGTGATTAGTGTTCCAACATGCGAACTTCAACCGTTGCTTCGTTACATACCTTTTTTAGTTTTTTTGGACGGCATATGTGTAATTAAGACTAAAGTAGAAATTAAACAAATTAATTAAAGTCTAATTTTGGTCAAGTTAGTCGCTCACAGCAGACTAAGAATGATTTCAATTCCCACATGAATGAAACCAATTTTTCTTTCCTAATTATTTGGAGATGTTGGAAGTTATGTGTACAAACGAATAAACATCCTGAAACCACGTATGACTATGCATTCAGTATTAATGCATTAGGTGACTATGGCTATTCTAGAAGTTTAGGAGAACCAAGAATTTGCTTCTTTTTTTTAATAGACAGATATACGGGTATAAAGCTTGAGACAATCTTCTCCCAAGATTATAACCTAATTTATTGAACGGCAAAAAGAAAGAAAACTTATTAGCATCCATAAAATATATCTTGATGAATTGGAGCGTAATACGCTAAGAACCAAGCATTTTATGATATTGATAGAGTATATGTAAAACCTTAGACTTTTATTGTTAAACAACTCGCATATTCTGATCGGAATAATAATCTGATCTGGCCAAACAAAAGCAACAAATTAAATGTTGTTCACTCTTTTATTTCCGTCCATTATTTAGCCGCGTGCACTGATCTTTCACTCTCCGTATTTCTTGCACTCTTTCACCTTCTCTTTCACGCAAGGTGGTTTGATGGGCATCACACGTTCCATTTTTTACCAGAAAACGCAACAAGTTAACAAGCACATGCGTGTTGTTGACCTTTGGTCGGATTTTGGTCATAAAGTATGCTAACTAAYGTATTATTTCACAAAATTTTGAGAATGTATCTCATATAGTCATATGTGCATGAAGATTCGATGGATTATTAATACTTTTTCCGCCTTTTTTTAGTTAAGATGTTACACACACATATATAAATAAATTAAAAGTGTCACATCTAAAAGAAACTTTAAAAATGATCGAAGTATATTGTTGGGCAAATGCTTATACAAGTACTATCATTAGACTAAAAATGTCATCACACTCATCAATAAATCTTTTTCTCAATAAAAGTATTTACTCATTTGTAATCCTCATGTGTAGTCCTGGTTATTGGACAGGATACGTAGCCTAGTGATAAAAGGGTCTTTGTCGGTAGACTTAACTATAAATTTTCGTGAACATCGCTTGGCATCCCTAAACGTTTTGGATAAAACAATTAATAAATCGTTTATACTTCTAGCAATTTATGCTCCGGCCCAAGAATCCCAAAAAGATTATTTTTGGGAATACCTATCCGCTCTCGCTATTTCTTTACTTCTTCCCTGGTTAATTATTTGTGATTTTAATACCATGTTGAATTCTATTGATAAAAAAGGTGGTAACCCACTCCTTCCGATCCCAGCCATTGCACTAGACTTCAAGCTTTTCTCTCTATTACTGACTCACGTGATGTTCCTGCAATTGACGCAGCTTATTCATGGAAAAAAATTATCGATCCTCATACTATTTATGAACGTCTTGATCGCGGCTTTTCATCACCGTCGTGGTTGGACATTTATCCCACTACCTCCCTTTCCTACGAACATTTCTCTTGTTCTGACCACGCACCTATATGTCTTTCTACTGCAGCTTACTTTCTAAATTTCGATTCCAAAACGCATGGACARTGGATAAAGAAGCTGAATCTATAGTTAAATCTACCTGGAAAACCCCCATTCATGGTTCTCGGTTTTTTGTTATTTGTAAAAAACTTACTTCTATAAAATTTCATCTCAAGGACTGGCATTCCCGAAAATATGCATGGTAATATTCAAAATAAGTTACAGATTAATCACGATAAATTATGTAATGTGGAGTCACAACTCCAACTTAATCCTTTTAACATTCATGTTGAACAACATCTTAACCGTCTTTTGCTTCAACGTGAAAAACTCCTTGCTTTTGGTCAAAATTTTTGGGGAAAATATGCTCGTAACTCCTGGTTAACTCAGGGTGATAAAAATTCTAGGTTTTTTCATAACACTATGAAGGCAACGCAAAAAGTCAATACAAATCTTTCGCTTACAAAATGTGACACAACCAATGGTGATCAACTTGCTGATATAGCTGGCCTTTTTTTACTCCAGTTTTCTAAACGTTTAAATCTGCACATTCGAATCTCGCAATTTTGTTTGCTTGGCTTTCCGACTTTAGTTTCAGAACGACGAAAATCCATTTTAACGGCCCCAATCTCACCAGAAGAAGTTAAGTTATGCAATTTTTGATATGTGCCCATATAAAGCCCCGGGATCGGATGGCTTTGCCCTAAGTTTTTTCAGGCCTATTGGCATCTCCTTAGCAAATGATGTCACTAAGGCGATCCAAGGATTCTTCTTTCATGGTTTTATGCTAAGCCAGCTTAATCCATACTATTCTCACGCTCATTCCTAAAGTTTTCTGATCCCTCCCGTCCTACCAATATCATCCTATTAGTCTTTGCATACTATTTATAAGGCAACTTCGAAAATCCTAGTTACTCGCCTTCACTTTTCTCTCCAAGATAATAGGTCCTTTCCAACATGCGTTTGCTCCAGACAGGGCGATAAAAGATAATATTCATCTGGTCCATGAGGTTCTTAATTTATTCAATAATCCAAGAACCATACTTGTTGGTTTGCCCTAAAGTTGGATATGGAAAAAGCCTATGATCGTATCGAATGGGATTTCTGTGGGCAACCCTACGTGCCTTTGGTTTTAATGATACTTGGATAAATTGGCTTGTTTCGGCTGTTACAACCGTGTCTTATTCTCCATCAGTAAACAATTCGACCTCTTCTATCATCTACCCCACTCGGGCCTACGTCAGGGGGACCCTCTTTCCCCTGCCCTTTTCATTATCTGTATGGAAGTTCTTGCTCGCAGCCTTCATCAGGCCTCTCTGCATCCTAAGTCTGGCATTGGCATTAAGGTTTGTCCTTCAGGTACACCTATCCTTGTCTTCTCTTTGCAGATGATAGTCTTCTTTTCTGCAAAGCCACGTCTTCTTCCGTTACACTTTAAATAACATTTTAGAATCCTTTTCTAATATGTCTGGTCAACTTATTAACTTCCACAAATCCTCTATTGTTTTTTCTAAGCTTTTTTCTTGGCTACTAAGAAACGCCTAGCTGGTTTCTAATATGACTCCTAAAGCTTATTTAGGAAGGTATTTGGGGGTCTTTTTCAACAAAACCAAATTTGACAAAAATAGTTACCCTTTTTTGATTCAAAATGCCGATAAACATCTCAATTCTTGGGCTACGAAGTATATTTCCAAAGCTGGTCAAACTGTTTTAATCCACAGTCATCTTTCTGCCCTCCCTTCTTTTGCGATGACTACTAATTAATAAACTACCAAGTTCCACATGCCATACTTTGGATTCAATTAATCGTTCTTTCTTTTGGCGTCAAAGTCTTCTAAAGCCAGGTCTTCTCATGGTATCCTGGGATAAAGTTTGTATGCCAAAATCACAGGGTGGTTTGGGATTACGTAAAGCTGCTGCCGTCAACACCGCCTTCCTTTGTAAGTTAGGGTGGAAGGAGCTCTCAGAGCATGCAAATCTATGGGTCCAATGCGTTCATGCTAAATACCTTTCTGCTACAACTTTTTTCGAATATAAAACTAAACCAGGTGATTCCCTTATTTGGAAACAAATCTGCAGTATCCGCCCACTTCTACTCAAAGGTATTCGTTGGAAATTGGGGAATGGCAATAACAATATATTTTGGCTTGACAATTGGGTTTACTCCACTAACCTCCTCTCTTATTTAGACATTGATCATACTTCCGTCCATAACTTAGAATTGACTGTGGCTCAATGTATTACCTCTGATGGCTCTTGGGATTATGATTTTCTATCCTCTCTTGTACCTGCTCAAGTCCTCCCTGATATTCTTGGAATTCCTATTCCTTCTTCCTCCCTCCTGGACGAGCCGTGTTGGGGTTTTTCTAAGTCTGATACTTTTACCGTTATATCCGCCACTTAGCTTGCCCACGATATCGATTTCTCATCTCTGGTTTGGGAATTCAAATGGATTTCGAATCTTCCCATCGCCTAAACTCCAGGTTTTTCATTGGTAGTTGCTCCACCATAGTTTACCGACTAGAGATGTTCTTTCTCTCCGCAACCTTGACGTTCCCCTGGCCTTGTTTGTCCCTTGTGTGCTTTAGCTCCCGAATCTTCCGACCACTTATTTATGAATTGTCTTGTTGTTCTCCCTCTATGGTCTCACCCTAAATTTCTTTGTTGGTTTGGTAATTTTGCTTCTCAATCCTCGGTCATTAGTCTTCTACGTCACTTCCATTTTACTTCTCCTTCTCGTATACCTAAATTTGTATATGTTCTCTGGAGTATCTGGAAATCTCGTAACTCTACTGTCTTCTGTAACCAACCTTTTTCCCCTGTTGCCACCCTTTTTCGTAGCATTACATCCTTTCAAGAATGGTCTAGGGGTATTAATATCGATTATTGTTCGCTTTCACCTCCTTCCCATTCTCCTCCATCCCCTTCTCATCTTACACGCTCTGTTTTGGTTTCTTGGTCTGCCCCGCCACGTGGTTATGTTAAATTAAATTTTGATGGATCGTTTGTTAATGGTTCAGCTTCTGGTGGTGTTTTACTTCGTAACTCTTTAGGTCGGGTTCTTGCATCCCGTTCCTATTACTTTGGCTCAGCTTCTTCCCTAATTGTAGAAGCTCTAGCCCTTCGTAATGGTCTGCTCCTTGCTTCTCATTTCGGTTTCAAGAACATTATTATCGAAGGTGATAACCTCACTGTTATCAATATCTTACATGGTTCTTTTACTAGTCCTTGGCCGATCCACCTACTTATGGATGATATCAAAGTTTTACTTCAATCTTTTTCTCATTTTGTCCCGACTCATGTTTATCGTGAAACTAATCGTTGTGCAGACTACCTGGCATCTTTGGGTCATTATGCACCTTCCCATTAGGACATTGATCCTTTTGTTGATGTCAAATTTTCTTTTTCCTAGAGTCTGATCGACTAGGTTACAGTCTTGAGAGAAGACTATCCTAGTCATCCTTCCACCGTTTACTTTAATTACTTCTTAAAAAAAAAGGGTTAAGGTCATATCTAGGGTATGTTTACATTAATTGAAAACAATTGAACGACTAAATTGAACCGAACTAATTAGAATTGAATAATTGAATTGATCAATTGATCTTGGACTGAAATAAATTGTTCAAGAGAGAAAGAAATTAGGAACTAAATTGGACTGAAAAATAAACTTAAACAAATAGATCAGACCCTTACAAATGCTTTTATTGGTCAAAGTTCTTAGGGAGACAGTTTTAAAAAATCCAATAATTTGAAATTAATAGATATTGTATACGAAATTACATGTATATTTATTTGAAACTTAGTAGTGACTCTCTCCGATCATTATTTTTGTGGGTCGTTACAAGTGTTTGTATTAAAAAAAAGGTGAAATTTTGTTTTTTTTAACAAAAAGGACTCCGTTGAATTTTAAAAAGTGACCCCAGAACAAAATGATCCTGTTGTATATTATTTCTAGATCCGTCACTATTCGTGCATAAGAATGTAAGATCACCCTTTAAGGCCTATATAAATATCAAATATGTGAGTTATGACGTCAGCCACTCAAATAATTACACATGCAACCCAGCAAATATAGGGATTGGAAGATAAATGATTACTCCATATTTAAAAGATAATTGGCAATTTGTCACGTGTTGAATTAAAAAAACATTAATTAGAGTACTAAAAGTTTGCTCTATTTCTTAGCAGATTCATCTTCAATACTGTATTATTAAACACTTAAACAGTGATCATCATGATATGCTGTGAGTTAATCTGATCTGTGTTATGAATTATTATCATTAAGTTGTATTTAATTCGTGCATGGGGCCCACTTCAATCAAAATCTCGAGATCATTATCTTATCCATTGCTGCAATTTGCAATTAATCTTAATTATTTCGTTTTTTGGAAAAAAGCTTAAGCATCCCTGGGGCGTTAGATAAGATAACCAAAAGTGAAAATATTAATGAATATAAACATTAATAACACTGATTGACGTGTGAATTTGACATACATTTCAAGTTAATGTCATTTTAGAAAATACATTTATATTTACCTAACGTCGATCCCGGATGTCCGTTAGCAATATCGTTCATTTTTATATACTATATGTATGCTGTTCATCTTTTATTTTGTTGGTTGGAAAGTTAAATCATTATAATATGTCTACCAATTAGGAGCCCTGAAAGTTGCAAAGCAAGAGGAGGGTTATTATAGGCTAATTAATCACTAGAATTATTTCAAAATCAAATTTTAACCATTTTGTGATTGGGATTGGAACTTGTATAATTGTGACAGATAATGCCATTATAAACATGCATGTTCTATTATTCTAGCTATAACTAGTTTGTGATTAAATGATGAGAGTATGAGACTTTGTCCTATTATCAAGATTCAAGAATCGTTTAGCTTTATATACACTGATGACACAAGTATGACCTCTTATATACTATATATTCACCTTAGCTTATTTGAATTTATTTTATTAGCTTGTTTTGTGAAAGAAGAAAAAAGTCCATTATTGCCAACTTGTTCTTGATGAATTTTAAAGTTTCACTTTTATTATTGATCTTTTTTTTTTGTTATATAGATATCTATATTAATCACAATCAGGTGAAATGATCCATATAAAGCAAAGAGAAATAGTATAAGCATACGAAACATATGGTTAAGGAGAAGATATTGTCAAAAGAAATGGGTAATTAAAGCTTAAAACTTTATTAAAAAATAGACATTGAACTTATTATCCATCCTTTAAAAAAAATAGTTCAATTTAGTAGAAAAAACACAGGTATACATAAGCATGTAGTACCACTGAAAAATGATAGCACTTAGAGGCAAAAATTGAGAAAATTACAATGAGTGAAAAAGTGAGTGACAACTCCACCATCAAACAACCCAAACTGCCGCATCGTCTGCCAAACCAAGGTTGCAAGAAAATCTCCTCTTTCAAGGTTGCACTTTCCTCTAAATCTTCAACTTCTCATTCGCGCCCTGATTCAAGTGAGTTTTCCCTACCAAACCCTAATAGTGGTTCGYTTGTGGCATCAATTCCACCTCCTCAAACCAATCTCTCGTCAGACATTTTTGTACCATTAGATGGTGTAAAGTCGAAATCTTCGTGTGAGCAATGGCATTTGTCACTTATTAGAAAGGTTGTGGACAAGTCTTTTGCTTTCTCATTCCTTAAGATTGCGCTCATAAAAACTTTTGTTTATGTTAGGGAATGGGAGCTCAAATTGTTGGGAAGAGGTTTCTTCTTCATATGCTTCTCGTTGGAGGTTGATTCTTTGCATGTGCTTTCGGGTTGTCCCTAGTTTGTATCTGGGTATCRATTGTTTTTGAAACTTTGGGAACCAGGTTTTAAGGTCTCTTAAGCAGACATTGCCACCGCTGTGATTTGGGTGACTTTCCCGAAGTTGCCTATCGATCGAATTGTATGACAAAGAGATTCTCACTAAAGTGGGGAAAAAACTAGGGAAACTGATGAAGATTAATTCGAAAATCGAATCGAAAGAGAGGATCCGTTTTGCCCGATTGTGTGTTCAAGTGGCTTTGGAYAAGCCACTACCCATGGTAGTTTGGATCATATATAAATGTCAGGTAGGAAATTGTYGCAAAACACTTCGGTCTTTTGTAAGTATTGTAAAACATATCGCCGCCCCRAAAAGGACAATGAGAAGGAGGCACGCAAGACCACCARCAAAGGCTTAGAAGGAGAATGGAGAAAGGTGCGAAACCGGGCTGAACCGGRCGGACCTAGTAATACAACACAGACCGAGCCGGTCCAACCGATTTTCAAGATTCCCCGGACATAACAAGGCCCATTACATTAAGGCCCACTTCRTCACCAAAAGAAAACGAGTTGAAAAGGTAATGGAAAAAATTAACAAAATTTCACACCTTTTTCAGAGCTACATATATACTTTTCTCKAAACCCTTTTGAAGCTTTCTCACTCCATAAGAAAATAGCGGCGATGAGCTCCCGTCTCCAAACCAAGAAAATTGGCAGATTCCCAATCAATCCAATCTTCATCGACAAAATGAGATGAGTACGTTACCAAAGTTCGGGTTCATGGAATTGAATCCGAACCAGCGTGGATCTATTGCTCAACCTTCCCCCAATGCCAACAATTCTAATACCACCGCTGGAAGTAATCTGAAACATGATTCGATTCCCAGATCAAGCACCAGTGGAATGGATGGATCTGAAGGCATTGACTCAGGACACAAAACTGGTTCCAACACACCTAACGCCGGTAGAGGACAACTGTGCACTGCCACAAGTGGTTTAGYTTTTATTTGAGGCTTTGAAACCGATACACTCCAAAGCTTGGCATAATATGATTATTGTCTCTGATTGTGTAAATGTTGTGAAAAGATATAATGCATATGTTGCTATTAAGGATGTCCATTTTAATCTAATTTCTCGTTGTAGGGTGATGGTTTATCTATGTATTGATCTGATGTCTCCATCAAGTTTGAGGGTCATAGAAAGGGCAATCAAGTTGCAGATGCTATGGCTAAACACGCACATATTAGGGCTAATTTGAATGTAAATAATGATGTTCTGGTCTTCGATAGACCCCTAGTGGTGTCCAAGAATTGTATTGGAGGATGTAACCTTGAACTTGTTAATTAAGTTTTTTTGCTTGTTTGCATTAAAAAAAGGGAAATGATATATAAAGCCCTTAAYGCTGCATATAAGCATTAAATTCTTGCTTAAAATGGTAAGTATTTATAGATTTATGTTAAAATTGCACAGAATTTGATGTCATAAATGTTTACTTTTTTAAAAACCTTCCTTTTTGGCTTCTTATATGCAYCCCTAAGGGCTTTATATATCATAACCCTTAAAAAAACACGTAATATGATTGCCACGAATTTATAGTAGTCGACCCGTTATATGGTATGGTGGAAGGAAATGATGCAATATATAATTGAATGTATATTTATATTATTACGTCAAAAAAATAAAAAAAAAATTTGATAACTTAGGTGGAGAAGTTAGTCCAATAATTATTAATTAAAGTAGGTTCTTATTCACGTGTGACAATAGCATCACGTCTAAAAATAGGCCATGTGGGAAAATTGATGAAAATCCAAGAATATTCCTTCATCTTTCATGTCATCAACTGCATTAATCTAATCCAACATATACGATATACCCCTAGAATTTATACTTGTATAGTTGTATAAGTATTATTTGCTTGCTTATGTATTGGAAACTAGAAAGCATATTTGTGCAACATTACTAATTAATTTACTACTTTAACTAGTACTTCAACTCTCTTTGACCGAAGAAAATCTTAACCGCATGTTTTTATTTTGGTAAGTCAGCAAGCAGATTAATATTGACCAATTGGCCCCATGTTCGAATCGCTTCACTTTTTACTCCATCCGTTTCATAATGTTGTTAACATTTCTCTTAGCTTATTTGGACGTATGTTACATAAAGTTCTTACCATTTTTTTTATAGAAAAAATTGTTGAAAATATGAGTGTCTTCAAAGCTACATGTAGAAAAGGAATTGATATAGAATGAGATGGTGTGTCGTGGCAATAAAGACCACTGACTTGAAAACGATAACTCGGCGCAACCGAAGTAGTGCACATTGTATTCACCGACTCGTTAACAAAGATTTACACACCACCTTCACACAAGGGCACTCTTCTTATGCCCAAAAACTAGGAGAAGTGTTTTGTATTTTTATGTGTATACATCAAAAGACGAAGAGATGAATACTCTTAGCATTCCATAACCTCCCAATGAAAGTCTAATTAATCAAGGAGTTTAAAGAGGCATAACCTCCAAAACTTGAATAATTATTCAAAAAAATAAAGGGACATAACCCCTAAGAAGTTGGAAAGACAAGAGAATCAAAGGAAGTAAATAGTCATCAAATGACAAGTGCATAACTCATAAAATTTAGCCTTGGATAGATTAGGCTGCAACCAACTTGCGGTCTCTAACACCAAGCCGCAACCAGGTTACGGAGTAGACTGATCTACTACTAGATAACCATATGCACAAGTCTTACAATGTCATTACAACTTCTTAAAATTCCAACAAAATTTATGTTATCGATTTATTATTGTGAATCCGATTTTTTCAGGCTTACTCGTCCTCCAATCTATCTATTCACACTTAATCTTCAATCTATTCATGATGTTTAATTATATATCCATTATTTGTTATTTTCTTTGGAAAAGCCTCAAATAATGACCGATATAATTTTTTAGAAACGGATAGAGTACATACACAATATTGTTATCGGGGTAAATAATGAATTAATGATGCAAATAAAAAATAACGGTATACGTATTAGTGAAAGTGGTATGTTCAATTGCAAGAATCTGTTTATATACAAGTATTTATTACATATGGAGAAGTAAAGTAGTACAATATCCACACAATTGTTTGGTAGTAATTACGGAGTATAAGTTAATTAAGCTAAGATGAAATGCAGCAAATTTGAGTGTTGTTGAACTAACAATTCGTCATTCATTAGTTCCGCTCATCAAACGACTTAGAGCATCATGTAAATGTCTTACAAGATCTTTTGCTGTCATATTGAATTCATTTCCCATCTGAATAATGAACAAACAAAAAAATAATATACAAAAATATGTTAGATTTCCATTAAGACTAATCGCGATTTTGATAGAATATATAAAACATATGTCGTTAAAAAATAAAAAAAAAAAATAACTTGAACCTCAACAATTGCTTTTTTTTCCGTCAAATAAATAAATAAAACAATTGCTTGTTTTCTAATTATATAGAAGTTCCATAAAAGTTGGTAGAATCCATAAATATAGCTCGATTTCCGTAAATTTTATAAAACCTCAAATAAATCTATCGTATCTAGGAGAGTCTTTAACCTTTAGGGTCACTCAAATATTTTTCGTTACTTGTGTGTTATATACTTCGTATATCGATTCGAGTGGATGTGTAAATGCTGATTGCAATATCAATTGCAACGATCAAATAATTTTTTATTTTTTTTAATGAATTACTCCTATTAATTACTAGAATATATACTACTCCGTATCTCTATTGATGATAATTATATTCTAATTAAGTAATAACAATATGAAATATGTCACTAAGAAAATTTAATAAAGCAAAAATGTTAAATTTAGCCCTAAAGGCTATTAGCTATATTATCTCTTAACGACTATATAAAATAAAACAATTAACAAAAGAATATCACTTAATAATCGAATTAACACGTAATTTATCACAATTTATCATTTTAGGGAATTATTTATGTCGAAATAGACCATATCGACTAAGATCATCATTTTGTATAAAAGTAAATTCTAAAATACTGATTATTAGCCCTAATTGAACCGAGGAGCATACGAAAGGAAAGGAGAATTAATCTTTAGCACTTCATGTTTTACATTACAGCACTCCATGTTATCATTATTATATTTAGAAATTAGAATGCGTAATAATTAAAGACTCCATGTGTCAAAATCATTTGCAGGACAGATAAGTGATAGATACACCTGAAGCATAATAGGGGAAAGCTCACAGAAGTCGCATCCAAAATCAGTACGATCTACTGTTAGTTCTCACTAACTAAATTGAGGTTTCTTCATTTAATCTGGAATGAGATAGCTTTTCAAAATCACGATCTATGTCTCTTCTATTTCGGACAATGGAATTCTTATAGATTGCCTCTTGTGGAGAAGTCTATTATCTTCGATCTCTACGGAGAAAATGGCCGAAGATACAATGAGAGCCTCCAAGCTCACCATCATTCCAAGTTGAGGGGCAAAATGGAATTCATCATGCTCAGACCACGTAGATCGATTCAACAACACGCTGCTATTCGAACTCTTTTTTGTTAGCTTGCGTTACCTCCATCTAGTGTAACTCTAGCGTTGTTTTATTCTAATTGTTTTCACTCCATATTTGGTATGACTCCTGGATGTTGTCTTAGTCCATACTTGTTCAAAGAAAATTAATCACTATGACGTAACTAATTCTTATTCAAGATGATCAATACAACAAACCCATAATTCTTATATATAAGTATAGTCGGATTTACATAACAAAAATTGTCATTTCGTCACAGTCATCCAATAATGTAGTACTTCGTCAAACATTTAAATTCTAGGTAAGTAATTATTATTTCGTAAGATATGATTATATGAAAATATTCAATCAAATATTTAATTTGTTTGGTCAGTTAGTTGCAAGAAGTAGGGTTTCTTAAAATTGTAGGAAGTTTCCGCTTAGTTGAAGAAGACTGGTTAGGTCATTTCCTCCATTATACTGGAAGTATAAATTTCATATATGAACAACATAATGTAACTAACTGTTGTAACAAATTATTTTGACTATATATTCTATATGATCCCAAAAAAAAAAATTGGTTGGTGTTATATTTTTCATGGCAACCAAACGATAAGAATTTGAAATTGATCTTATTATCAATTAGATATACGTGTTACTCTACTAACACTAGTAATTTTATCAATTTGTACATGTATATAAATATTAACCAGACCATCTTAACCAAAAGTTTAAGTTGATGGTTGACGCCCAGAAATATGTTATATACTCTATCAATAAACTTAAAATAAGCATCAACTTACCTTCTTTAGGCCGGGAATGATGGTCGATAAAGCGATGAACCTTTGGTTGAGTTTTTCACGGCGCTTCCTCTCAGCTAGGATGTGGTCCTTAGAATGCTGTGACACATTATTAACCAAGTTATTGCTAGTTTTCTTGGCTACTTGAGGATGATGATCATCAACAGTGATACTTTGGGAGGTATTTGAAGAATTATTAGTATTGTCAAAGGACAACATGATGGAATTATTAGAGGCATCTTGCGAAATCAATGCATGATTATTATTATTGATATTATTGTAAGAATTATTATCATTATTATTCCAATTGCTTGTTTCAACAAGATGCTTGAAGGGTTTTTCTTCTATGATCGCATTKMTCGTKMMATGATGATGATGATGATGATGATGATTAGCTTCTTGTGCATATAATAAAGAAGCTTGTTGCTGATGAATATCTTCACTACTTATAGTAGGTAAATATGAAGGTCCACAAATGTCTTCGATTTGCAGATGATCCATGAAAATAAGATCATTCATTTCCTGCAAATAATTAAACAGAATTCAAGTTCGAATAATCTAAAATAAAAACCTTTTAAAAGTTCATTTTTGCGAAAAAAAAACACATTGAAATAAATAGCACGACGATAATTTAATTATTGGATTACCATATCATTGAAGTTGCTTGTAAACATAGAAGCCTCCATTTTAAGTACGTKGAGTATGAAAAAAGTTATGACAAGAAACGAAGAAGAGAAGTCAGATGATATGATTAATGTGTAAATTAAAGGTTAACCAAATATGAAGGGTGGTATATATAATAATAATTAAAGTGATAAAAAATCTATGTGAATCTTAGGAGTAGGGCATTTCAAGTAAAAATATGATTTAAGACAATAATCAAATATGTTCATATGATTAATGTGTATGCTACTTTGATGTTGATGATAATTATTCCAACTAAACCTTGAATTATAATTATAATTAAAGTGAGAATGAGAGATAGCTCAAGTGGTTAAAGTTTTTCTCCCGATTTCAGGACGTCATATGATTGAATCTCATTCCCGCTCTTGTGGAGTTGTGGGTCTCTTAGCACCAAATAATAATAATTATTATAATTAAGGTGGGATTAATTTATATAATAAAACGATGATCTATATTAAGTCATATTAAGTGAATAAGTCATACCATACGCGGCTAGCCACTCACCGTTGACACGCGCCAATTTGTTTCTTTGTAGCTCGTGTGGTATTTGACTCTGGCTTGGTTGACCAAAGTTAGGGTTTTTGAGGATAACTACGAACTAATTCCAAATCAATATCAATATTACTATAAGGTAAAGTCTTAGGTGCATCGACTGCACAATAAATTTATTACGCACCAAATTAGAGTAATATTTTTGTCAATATCGTAATAACTTTGTTGAACAATATTATAGTGATCCTTTTTATCACTATATTTAATTTATATAAAGTGAATAATGAGTTATAATATAATATAGACTAAAAGGGTCACTGTATGCATACTTGGTGTACAATAAATTTATGATGCATACAAGAGTCTCTGCACATATATATAATTGTCGAACGAATCAGATATCAATCTTTAAAGTATTATATTGACATGAGTGAAAAGTACAATTTTCGCCATTAATTTGTTGCGAGGAAGTATTTGTTTGTATTTATAATGAAGTACTTGGTATATGTTGACATGTAGTATCTCTTCTTGTTTCACATAATATAGATCAACAATACACTGGATCGAACTAAGCTAGTGCGTAATAAATGTTGATCATGAGTTCATGACCCGACTGTCTTAATTAGCACATGTTAATTGACACGTGACATGTGAATGGGTGATTGTTGACTATTGACTTACTAAACTTTTATTTATGAAATTAGAGATTTTTGGGAAAAACTTTGTTGATCCACTGGGTAAACTATCCACCACTAATTGTTAGTGTAATAAGTAATAATGGTGAAGCCCTCACCTTACTTAATAATAATATTTTATTAGATGTATTAGTAGTGGATCTGGATTACCCATTAGGTAGATGTAGCTAAGCTCAGGATTTCTTATTAGCTACGGAGTACTTTTCATTGTGACAATAATGTTTATGCCTTTAGCAATAATAGTTAAATAAACTTAAAATTGGGAAAATGCTTGGTCTATCCACTGGGTAATTTACCCACATTTAATAATAGTGTAATGTTAAGGGACTAAGTGAAATCCAATTCACATATTTAATAATTTTTTAATGCTTCTATTAGTGGGTAAATTACCCACCGAGTAAATGTAGCAATGTTCGCTTTTCATAAAAAACAAAAACATAAGAAGTTTTTACATAGTATAAAATAACTTCATGATAACCGGATGGACCATCTCAACCAAAAGCTTAAGCTGATGGTTGAGGCCCAGGAATATGTTATATACTCTAACACTCCCCCTCACATGAAAGGCCCTTTGGGCTTGAAATGTGGACGTAACATAGGTCCCCTCAAACCTGGCACGAATTAATTCCACTTGAAAGGTGGGGGGAGGAGATTCGAACCCGTGACCTCTGTGTCACGCTGGCTCTGATACCATGATAACCGCGTACCGGACCATCTCAACCAAAAGCTTAAGCTGATGGTTGAGATCCAGAAATATATATGTTATATACTCTAACACTTCATGCATATTATTTATGAAAGGAGGGACATCGTTATTTTTTATGTGGACACCATTTGCTCCACCTACCTTTTGTTATGTAATAGAGATAACTATAAAAGTCATCAATTGAAAAGAAAATTTGTGTAGGAAAAAGTGAACACAAATTAAGGACACAAATAATCATAACTCATCTTCTCATGCTTTTTATCAAATTGTCAAAAAAAATCAATGAAACTTTGAACATCAATACATTATTAGAACCTTTATTATCTCTGATTATTCTACATTACTTTAGATTATAGTTTAACTT